>CABHPP010000971.1:21188-43466 GCA_902168425.1 Peromyscus attwateri
CCATCACTTTTGATGATGTTTTCTTTGACCTCATTGATTAACTGTACTAGAATTACAATTTTATTTCCTGTGCCTTCTTTGTGTATTTAACATTCTCTTCAGACCTAAGTGTTCTCGGTATCCTCTGTAGGACTGGGTTAGTCATCATAAATTCCTTAGATCTATTTTTATTGTGGAAATCTTTTCTTTCTCTTTTAATTATAACTGATAATTTTCTGGGTATAGTAGTTTGTATTGGCATCTGTGTTTTTTTATAATCTGTAGACCATCAGCTTAAACCCCTCTCTCTGGCTTTCAAGTTTCCATTAGAAACTCAGTTGTTGATCTGATGGGGCTTCCTTTAGATGTGACTCAGCCTTTCTTCTCCTTTCTTTGTTCTCTACTTCAGGTTTCTGACTATTATGTAATGTGTCAATGTCCTTTTCTCAGACTGTTTGGTATTTTGTATGCCTCGTGCACCTTTAATAGGCTTCTCTCATTAGATTAGAGAATTTTATT
Source organism: Peromyscus attwateri (assembly GCA_902168425.1). Lineage (NCBI taxonomy): Eukaryota > Metazoa > Chordata > Mammalia > Rodentia > Cricetidae > Peromyscus > Peromyscus attwateri. The sequence continues at coordinate 21,687 of CABHPP010000971.1, forward strand.
GTATGATTTTATTTGGCTCTTGAACGCTCAGTTTCTGAACATTTTAAATGTAACATTTTCTCCCACTGAGTGATCCAATTCTTTTCCCTTGCCTTCAAGACCTTACATTCTCTTTTTGACTGAATCCCTCTGTCGCTGAGGGTTACTGTTGAGCTTCTTATCTGCCTTCCTGAATTCTTCATTTCAACTTTTATTGCAGTTTGACTTTTCTTCCAAAATTCTACCACTTTATGAAATTTGATTTTCATATTTTGAATTGCTTTATTTCACTCAACTCTGTTTTTCATATTTTTGTAGACTTCATTTCGGCATTTACCCATGTGCTCTTTGAGTTCCTTGAACATATTTATAACTACTGTTTTTTAAAGTCATTGTCTTGTGTCCCATCTTAGGCGCCTTTTTTTGGCCAACATTACTAGAGGAGTATTAGTTCTTGGAGGAGACACGTTTGTGGTTTTGCAGGGGTACCCAGGCATCTGGAGTTAGGCCATTAGTAATTTGGGTTTGTTTGTTTGCTTTAGATGTCAGGTCTCACTTTTAGCTACTGAGGGTTTGGATCTCTATGTACTGTAATAGCAACTTGTTTGAGTAGAGACTAGCTGAATGGTGTTTGGGGTTCAGTCCTGAGGCAACTCAGTGTTGATGCGGGCATCTGACATGTGAAAGTAGTCCTAGTTCATGTAGGCCAGGGGCAGGTGCCAACCCCAGGAGCAGACCGTTTATAGAGTTAGGAGAGTCTCACCACCAGTCCTCAGAAGGCTCACAAGGTTCTTGTAGGTAGTCCTTCAGAGGCAGGGCTCCAGCTGGAGTAGGCAGTAGTGCCTGGGGGAGGAGTGCAAGACTTGTGTTTTGTTCTTCACAATAACCATAGTGACATTGGCAGTTATTTCTCCTAGTTTTTAGGCCCAAAGAATGTGAGATTTTTTTCAGAGGACATACACCTAAGGTGTAGCAGAACCAAAGTGTGAACTCAAATAAAGAAGTGAAAAAAAAATTAAAGCTTCTAAAATGTTAAAAATCCCCACAGAGTAACAAAATTGCAAAAGAACTCCCCAAACAGCTATGACAACTTTGGAGGTGACGTACTTTTAGACTTGCAAGGTTTAGTCTCAGAAGAACTTTTTGTTTTATCCAAGTAGAGTTTGAAGTCAGAGATAACTGGGGCTCTGACCTCACAGCAGTGTGGATATTTTTTCCCTCTCCTGTGCGGTATTTTTTTTTCTCAGATTTTGAAGTCCAAGTCTTGTCTTCCAAGTAGCTTCTGAATGGGGATATGTGAAAATTCATCAAATTAAAGCCATAGGCATTGGACAGCTGGAAGAGGCCTCCCCTGAGACAGCATGGGTGGCCTTTGTGAACAGTTAAGAGGAAGTGATGCCTGGGTGGTCTCTCTTTAGTCCAGTGCATAGCTGATAGCCTGGTTGGTACTTGGAGGATGTTGGTTGAACTGACTGAAGCTGAATTTTGTCTCTTTAACCTATGTGGGGGACCACAGAGACTCCATAATGTGGCCTTATTCCATCTTGACTCAAGGTCAGAGAGTCTGAGCTTGTTTTGCCCCATATGGCTGCATAATAGGATGTTTTGGCCAAAGGTGTGGTTACCAGGTGTCTTATACTTCAAGGCCTGACTTTAGGATGTTTTTGCCATAAGGTGTGGCTACTAGATGTTTTGGGAACTAAGGTGGTATTTACACTTGTCTGTAGTTTGTACTTTGAACCATAGTGTCCTTGAGAGGGGGAGGTCTTTTGCCTCCCCCCTTGCTGGAGTATAAAAAGCCCATGAGGAATAAACTCGGAGCAACTGTGGTATTGACCCAGAGTCCTCCTGATGCTGCTATTCTGTGTCTCTGTCTTTTTCTTCTACATCTATATTTTTCATATCTATTATTTCTCACTCCTCACTCCTCCTTTTAAGGACTGTTAGATGGTGGGCGGGACCTGGCAAACCTATAACAAGTCCTTTTCAAGTATCCTAGTAGATACTTCTCATCTTTCCAAGTGAATCTTAACCATATTGCCTTTTTATATTTTTAAGTCTGAGTATAAATCCTTGTTATTGGCTAAAGTTTTTTTCTGAGGAATTTCTGATTACTGATTCACAACATGGGTGAATTTATCCACAGTGGGACATTTAGCAGTATTTAGGCACTATAGCTCTGTCTACTAGGGACTCTTGTGCTCTGTCTGATATGTATAAGTTAAGGGTGGGCATTTTCTATCAGAGTCCACACAGGACAACTCTTTCCATTTCTCCGTGAAAAGTTAGAGTTGAATTCAAGGAATAAGGATGATATTTTGAGGGTGACAAGTGCCTTATTTTTAGCAACATTTAAAGTATTTTAAATTAAAAGTCTTCTGTGTGTGGTCGGGTGTATGCATGGCATGGTGCATATGAAGTCAGAGGACAGCTTGTAGGAGCTGGTTCTTACCCTCCAACATGTCTGTTTCAAGGATCAAAGTCAGATTCTCGGGCTGGGAAGCAAGTACCTTTAGTGTTGAGCTGCCTTACAAGGCCAAAAAGTGACTTTTGAAAGTCCGTCATCATTAGCAGTTTCTTCCTTGTCAGGTCAGGCTCTTCGAAAGAGAAGGAATAGGAAGCTCTCTAAGAAGCATCCATTTGACCCACCCATGTGTCCATGGTGACTGAAGAGAAAATGGAAATCTTAGTTACAGTGATAGATGAGGTGAGATGGTGAGAGCAACTAGGAATGTGTACTTTTCAGTCAACCCAACTTGGGTTTGAGTCCTGCCTGACTCAACATAGTTCATCTCCCCTAGTTGTGTTGTTCTGCTAAACCATACATTTAGCTTTTATAGCTTCAGTCATCTTGTCATGAAATTAGAGAAAAGCCCACCTGTCTGGTGGCTGTGGGGATGACTTGGGCTAGCTTGGATGAAAGAAGGATTCAGCATCTGTTCTGCTCAACCCATTGTTAGCAGTAAATGACTGGTAACTATGTTGGTGAAAATAACAGTAAGGGTTTTTGTTGTTGATGGGAGTGCATATAAGAAAAGCCAAACTCCTCACTTTAAAAATTCCCATCTGTTCAAAGCCCCATTTTGAGCATTGGGGATCATTCTGTAGAAGACTATCAAAACATCTAATAATGATGACAGCAATATTGTAAATGTGTGTAATACACACACGATATTGATATTGTATGTCCTAGGTCCTGGTGTAGGCTCTTTGTGCCTCCACAGCAGCTACACTGTGTGGGCACTGCCTTTGCAAAATGGGGAGGTTAAAATAAGCCCTAAGTCTCACCAAATGCTGATGGCTTCCCGTTCTTCAAAGTTTTCGTGCAGCGTGAGACCTTGTCTCATTAGTTCGGGCTGACATCGGATGTCCTTAGGTGATATTTGACAGCTCTGCTTCAAAGGTATTTCCATCAGTCCCATTGCCCATGGGGATATGCAGATAGTAATTATGTCCTGGGAGCAAAGACATGGTTGTAGATTTCCCATCTTTACCTTTCTTCCCCACGTCAGAACCAGAGCAGGTATCTTATGTTCCCCTTAAAACAGTCCCTGGCCCTGCCTGACTCTTAAGCCTCCGTGGAGCGTTCAGGACTGGAAGCACACCGAGATTTCATCTCTTCTTTGTCCTATCAGAGATTGTAGAGGGAGGAGTATGAATAATCGGGCGTGGTAATGCTTTTGTTATTCCACCCAGAGCAGTTAGCAGGCATCAGAGCCTTCATAAGATTTTTGAAAAGGGGGAAGGAGAGAGTAAATCTGTGCTTGGCTTCTATCTTTCTTCCAAGGCAGCTTTGAGAGGCTGCAGGTGGCTAACGGACAGGGAAAGGAGGTGAACACACCTCAGGCTCTTTGGACTCTGTGTGGGCTGCCACAGTTGCCACGCGTTATGTCTGATACAACATGTAGACGTACTGCTTTTCCAAAGTTGCTTTGTGGGTGAATTCTTAGTCTTGGGAAGTATTTTATGCTGGATCTGGGTAAACTTGACCTAGACTCTACTGGGCATGGAAGAAAGATTTCCCACCCTTTACCCTGGAAAGAGTGTTGTTTGCAGCCTCTCTCAAAGCTGAGAGGAAAGTCACATTGGTGCTATTTCAAAAGGACCATCAACTGAGTGATGCTTGACCCAAGGAAAGGAAAAAAATTACTGGGTCAATTTTTCCCATTCTCTGGATACCCTAATTTCATAACATCTCCTTAATTGCTTAATGTTGCAATCATGCATTTCTCTAATTTTCTTCTTCAAGAAGAACAGCCATAGATTACAAACATTCTGGAAATATATCCTCATTACCATATACTGTCCTAAATGGAAGCTGATATTTTTGTCAGGATTTCTATTAGCAAAGAAACTATATTGAGATGAACAGACATAGTCATTATAATTCTAAATTTAGAAAGGCATATGGTTTTATTTTTCTAGTAACATCTTCCACCTACATAGATATTATTATGTGTTTTTCTGGTATATGTATACAAATGCCAGCTCTCCAGAGTTAGCTAGAATACTGTTCCTCTTTGTAGGCCGGGGCTGAAATTTTGCTGAAGGGATATAAATATTTTTAAAGTAAATAACAAGAGGAAGAAAAAGAAAAAAAAAGGAATGAAAGAAAAGAACTGATGACTTTGTAATCTTGCTGGATTTTTTTAAAAAGCAAAAACATGCAGATTTTCCCAAGTGCGACTTACAATTTTGTGTCAGTCTTTAAATGGAAGAATTCATGTGCTTTTCCTTTTGAATTAATAGTGACTAGTGTCAGTTTATGGGCTGCTAGTCTAATGAATGATTTTCTGAACCTTATCTTTGTTGTATGACTATTGTATAAAAGATAATTTTTTCCTGTAATTTGTTCCAGATAATAATCCCTGATACTACACCAGGAAATTTCTGTGTAATGTAAATTTCAATGTTAAATTATTTATTGCATATAAATTTTCTATCAGAAGAGGACCAACACACTGAACCCACTAATGCTAGGCTAATAGAAAGTTAATGGCTTATTCTAACTGATTTTGCAAGAACAAAGGGCATGCGAACCTCGATGACAGTGTGTAATTAGCCAAATGCTTAGGGAATAGATTTTTCTATAGTCCACATTAATTCTGCAGAACTACAAAGGTACTCAGTTCTTTCTAAGCCATATTCTTTATTGGATTATCACCATTAAACGTGCAGAGATGTGGAGCTGACAGCCAGGAACACAGTTGGGTGGATAGAAGTCTTTTGAGACAGGTTGTCTACTCAGAATGAGAAGCTTAATGCAGGGTATTGTTCCGGCCCAGGAAGTGTACACAATAACACTTTAGACATGTTACAGTTTTTCTTTTCGAGCTCAAAAAGTAGTTGTGAGAAAGAAGCAGGATGCCTAATGATGCAGGCCTCATGTGTCAGGACATTCCAAGTATAGGTATGCTTGAATACTATGTGAAATTACCTCCAAGCTCTTTATATATATATGAAGCATATACAAAGCATGAACATATTTTGTGTTTAAATTTGAGCCCTATCTCTAATATATTTCATTATATGTATCAAAACATTCTGAAGTCATCTGAAGCACTTCTGGATTTGAATCATTCTTGTAAAGGGATATTCACATTTGAAATAGCTAAAACATGGGACAGTCAGTTTTGATCGTCAGGCAATATAATACTACACAGTACTAAAATAATATATTATATTATTTAATATATAAATTAATATATTAACAACAAAGGCTATTTTCATTATTTTCATATTAGGTTAAGAATCTAGATGTCCCCCCTCAGGAATATATATCATATGATTCTCTTCCTATAACAATCGAGAAAAGGAAAATAATACAGAGAGACAGAAAAGAGCTGGGAGCTTATTTGGAGACTGGTACTCAGAGTGGAACAGTAAAAGAGACTGGCAGAGCGATCCCAAGATGCTGACTTAGGTGATGGACATCTTAATTACTGCTAGGGTTTCTCTGACATATGCAAAACTTTAGCTGAGGCAGTTTTCTGTATGTTGGTTATATCTCAGCAAAACTGCTGCAGACAATCAAGAAAACCCCTTTAGAAGGTCAGTGAGGGCTGTGCAGAGGGACTTGGGAAGTTGAGCCACATTGGTATAAAGTTTTAGGTATGAAGGGTGAGCAAGGGCTGGAGATCTGTTTACTAATACAGTGCTTATAGCTAACAACAATGCAGTGTTGTGAACTTGAAGTATTACTTTTATTTCATGCATATGGGTGTTCTGCCTGCATGTATGTCTGCGCACCACATGTGTTCAATGACCAAGGATGCCAGAAGATGTTGGATCCTCTGTGACTTGAGTTACAGATGGTTGTGAGTCACTTTGTAGGTCCTGGAATTTGAACCCTGGTCCTCTGAAAGAGCAGCCATTGCTCTTCATCAGTGAGGCATCTCTTTAGTTCTTTACTTGAAATGGTTTTAAGAGAGTAGATCTCATGTTTTCTATTCTGGATACAGACACACATATGCACCCCCTCCTCACACACACCACACAAAGAGACACAGGGAAACTTTTAGAGGACATTGGTATACTTCGTATCTCAAATGAGTTGATGATGGTGTGGTTGTTCTTATGTTTTAATATGCAGAATTATATACACTAAACATACCAAGGTTGTATGTGTATGCATATATTATTCTTTAGTAAAGCTGTCAAAATTCCTCTACTTGAAGAAACCATGAAACATGTAATTTTGAAAAAGGGGGGAGGCAAATTATCATTCTTTGAGTCTTTCTCTCATTTATTTGGCATGCGGTCATCTTTCTGGTCTCTCATCTTACTCTCTTCTATTTCTATCACTTTCTTAGCTTCTTACTTGTTTTATTATTGGTGTCCGTTTATTTCATCACTGTACAAACATTAAGAAGCACAGGGCAGTCTTAGTGACAGGCACTCTTTCTGGCTCCTGGCAATTCATTAATGAATAAAACACCGTGGTTTTCTGATGGGGCTAATTTTTGAGGTTGGCTATTTGACATTTTTAATAGTACAACTTAGTGATGTTTACGTTGTTATATAAAATGGAAAAGCAGGATTTTGTGAGGGAGGGCTGTGGAGGCTTGAGGCTATTCAACGTGTTGGAAATCCTTATAGAAATGACAGAGTGTAATCCAGAGAGATCCGGGTTCTCATGTAAACTTAAGACATATTGTCCATTGCAGATGCATGTTCTGTCTCTACTTTTGAGTTAAATGGAGTATTTTCTTGAACTGAGGTAAATACTCAACAGCAAGTTGTTTTCCCTTTTTCCAGGTGAAATTCTTAAAGCATTATCTAATAAATAAATGAACTCAATCTAATCATATTAAGCTCTTTACCTTTTAGCCTGACTTAAAAATTCAAGCTACAATTATTTTAAATGACAACAGACAATTGAGAGGAAGGTAATTATGGATTTATTTCATTCAAGGCAGGTTTAAATTGTGCACATTCTATGTTCGTGCTTACTCAATTTTATTTCCTTTGTAAGGTTATTTTCTCTTTCACATAGCATGTATTGTTTTGCAGGTCCAGAAAGGTAGAACTTGAGAATCAAAGTGGTAGAACCATAGTATCTTACTTATAGTGATTCTTAGAGACTTAACTTTTTTGTTTGTTTGTTTGTTTTGTTTTTGGTTTTTTGGTTTTTTGAGACAGGGTTTCTCTGTGTAGCTTTGCACCTTTCCTGGAGCTCACTCTGTAGACCAGACTGACCTCGAACTCACAAAGATCCGCCTGCCTCTGCCTCCCGAGTGCTGGGATTAAAGGCGTGCGCCACCAATGCCTGGCAAAGATTGATTATTTATTTATTTATTTATTTATTTATTTATTTATTTATTTATTTATTATGTATACAGTGTTCTGTCTGCATGTCTCCCTGCCCGCCAGAAGAGGGCACCAGATCTCATTATAGAAGGTTGTGAGCCACCATGTGGTTGCTGGGAATTGAACTCAGGACCTCTGGAAGAGCAACCAGTGCTCTTAACCTCTGAGCCATCTCTCCAGCCCCAGACTTAACGTTTTTTATGACCAGGTAATATGTTCCTTTGCATGAGGAGGTTCCCTGGGGAACACACACACACACACACACACACACACACACACACACACATACACACACACACACACACACACACACACATACACACACACATACACACACACACACACACACACACATACACACACACATACACACACACACACACACACACACACACACAAACCCACACTGCACACACATACATACACTACACACTTACATATTGCAAACACATATACATACTTACCACAAACATCATACACATCCATACACACACACACATTTTTCCCACCCAGTCTTCTTGGGTCTGTGCCATGTTTCTTTTAATTATATACATATTTATTTTAAAATCATATATATGTTTGTGTGGATATGCATACCCGAGAGCAGGAAGCAGAGAAGGCTAGGGTCCTTGGAGCTGGACTTTCAGGCAGTTGTGAGACACCCAACGTGAGTTTTGGGAATGAATTCAGGTCCTCACAGGGCAGCAAGCATTCCTAACTGCTGAGCTATCTCTCTGGTCCTAGTGTCAAATGTTTTTCAAATAAATTCTCACTAATATTTACTGAAGATCATGTCTATACTCAAAGCTATTAAGTTTCCTATCTCCTGACAGCTAAACAAATATAAAGAAACTTAGTTAATTTTTTATTATTATAATGTTATTATTGACGTGTGTTCACGTGTGTGTGTACAGCCCATTGAAACATGACATTGATGTGTGGAGGTCAGAGGACACCTTAGTGAAATCAGTTGTCCTCTTCCATCATGTGCGTTCCGAGGATAGAACTCAGGTCTCTGGGCTTGCACTACAAATGGCCACATGCTTTTATCTGATGAGCCATCTCACCAATCCTAAAGAAAACTTTTTTGAAATGGGTATTTAAAACTCAAACTGAAGCTATTTTAGATATGACTAATATATGCAGTTCCTCTTTGTTCCTGAAACAGGGTTTTCCCCTTGTACTCCTGGCTGTACTAGAACTCATTCTGTAGACAAGGCAGGTCTTGAACAGAGGATTCACCTGCCCCTGCCTCTTGAGTGATGGGATTAAAAGCATGTGCCACCACCGCCTGACTACTTTTTTTTTTTTTTTAGTTGACTACACGGTGTTACCATTTTTATTTAGAGCATTTAGGTGTACACTCCCAAATTGAAACTCATTGCAAAGTGAAGATTACAACAGAATTTGTTCCAGAATCTTTCCTACAGCCCTTGGACAAATGCAACAAAACCAGAGTTGACCTGTGTGGTGATATTTTATTTGTGCTGAAATGTGATATTTTATTTGTATGTTAATAAATAAAGTTTTCCTGGAGATCAGAGGTCAGCAAGCCATAAACAGAAGTCAGGCGGTGGTAGCCCATGCCCTTAATCCAATCACATGGCAGGCAGAGTCTCTGTGTGGTCAAGGACACAGCCAAGCATGGTGACACATGCCTTTAATCCCAATACCAACCATAGAGAGCTGGAGGTCTGTATAGATAGGCAGTGATGAGGAAGTCATGTGGCTGGGTCCAGAGCCAATGAGAAGGCAGAACAGGAAGGCAATAAAAGCACAGGTTAGACAGGAAGAAGCTCTCTCTTGGGAAGCAACGGCAAGGTGGTAAGCTAAAGTTTCGCTATTTCTCTGATCTCTTTGGCTATTACCCCTGTATTTGGCTCTGTGTTTCTTATTTAATAAGACTGTTTAGAAATTCATCTACAGACCTGAAGATGGGCAGCAAGGAAAACAATACATTACCATTTTTATTCTCTATAATATGGGTAAAACAAAACAGAAACAGATAATACTTCTGCATTACTGAAGAAGGAGAGGGCATGCTTGGAAATGATCTGTGGACATCAAGGCAGTTGAGGATGATAAACAGGATTCTTCTACACACATTTCTTTGCTTTTCCCTCTCTAATGAGATTGATACACTTGCCTGGAGGATGTCACATTGTGTCCTCATCAACCATTCCCATACACTTAGGCATGCTTCAGTGAGCTTCTGTTACTGAAAGAGACCTTGGCATGTTGGGAGGTAAAAAGGATGGGAACATCTGGACTAGAGGCTCTGGTATGGAAAACCACAGACCCTATCACAGGGGCCTCAGTCCTGGATGCACACTAGTTTTCAAAAGACAGCAATGCTCATCTCCAACTCCTAGAAATTACAATTTAAATGATTTACATGGGCTCAGATATTGGTGCCTATAAAAATCCCTTTTTGGCTCCTTTTTTGCATGTAGGATAAGTGTCAACATTATGAACTCTTTTTTTTGTTTGTTTGTTTGTTAGTCAGATTTTAAACAGAGGCTTTCCTAGTTCTCTTAGAATTGTTCTAAACAAAACCCTCTTGGATGCATCTCACTCTCTGTTAGCCTTCTTCATAACAATCTACGCTAGACCAAAGAAAAGAATTAAGCAAAGCACTTGCAACTGCTGTGACCACTGCTATCACAACCACTCCATTAGTCATTGCTGGAGGCTGAACAAGTGATGAGCCCATACACCACATCTCCCTTAATCTCATTGACAGGGCTGTCATGAAAGGCTTCATAATGCCAAGCCGCATGGTCCCACTCCCGGCTGTTCTCAGAATGTTCTGGCCTTGCCAAGAGGCTATGTTTATTGAGGAAAGAGTAAGTTTCTTTTGCTACAGCCTTAAAGGGCCTGGGAACTCAGAGGTGGAGCTAGGCATGATTTGTACCTTACAAAGTAGCCCTTAATGTTGATAGGATATACATGAAGTAACAATTAATTATGTCTTTAACATGTATCACCATATTATCAGTCCAATGAACTGAGTGTAGTGTGGCCTAATGAGATCATCGTGGAAGCCAGCACAGAGGGATGGCAGCATGGCAGTGTGGAGAGCATTGGGTTGCATAGGATAAGACATGGGCCATATCTGGGCTATCACAGCCGAAACTTGTGTCCCCGAGTTCTCTGTCTTTGGTAGTTTTGTTTCATCATCTGAAGAGACCTGGACTAAGAAAAGATGAACGTAGGCTTTCACAACTCTATAATCCTTCACAACTTATTGATAAAGAGAGGCGAGACACTGGAGGAAACATACTTTCCCCAACCATTTAAAATTCTATAGAACTCAAGTTTAATCAGTTGTGTGTGTAGTAGGCACCTATTTTGTGCAAAAGATTGAACAAGAGTTGAAGGCTGACCATCAAAAGAGGCCAGTTATGGCATAAGAGTAGAGAACATTGCAGCAATATTCAAGAGAAGACAGTTCAGATGAATACACTGAAAATAAGATGCGTAGCTCAATGAGATAATCTCGGAGAGAGAATTCCGTCATAGTGGCTAAGACTGCATTTACCCAATGTGGCTTACTCCTTGGGAGACGATGTAAAGGAAGTTTGGTTGTGGTGGTGAACTTCTCTGGGAAGGTACTCTATTTTCTTTAGCTTGTAAGTCCTACTGTGTAGCCAGACACCTGCACTGGTAAAGTCCTTGCTACACAGGGTTCTTGATGGATGGGCAGGATAGAAGCTATTGTCAGTATTGTTTTCACATGTACTCTGTCCAAGAGTAGCATTAGCCACGTCCTGCTGACTGCCAAATAGATTTGTCATCATGTTACAAGAAGCAGCGCCATTTGGCTGTGCCTCACTCCAGGGCTCTTTACTGTTCTGCACTGGATTCTCAAAGTGTAAGTGCGTTAGCATGCCAACGTGCTCAGATGGCACTTTCACAAGTCATTTGGGCTGTAATCAGATCCAGAGATCATCCAACCGGGGCCAGATGAGCAGCCTGCTGTACTTCCCACTGTATCCAGCTCTCCTCTCATAGTGCTAGCCACTGAACCCTGCCACAACGGGCTCTGCACTGACAGCGCCAGCAAGGATTAGGAACAGAACGTACCCAAAGAAGCTGGCGGCGCCGTGGGTGCCAAGAAGAACAGATTGTACTGCAGAGTGTGTTTAAGAAGGCCATTAGGACAACTTAAGTTATCAGAAGACTGACAGGAGATGTGTGACAAACAGCAGAAACAGGCTTGTCTAGGGAAAAGACAAAGAAACGGAGTTGATACAAAGTCAGTGTGAAGATAGCAAAGGATACATTTGATGTGTGTCATAAAGTCCAGAATGTAAAAACAAACAAACAAAAAAAAACCTAATGCATGGTGTTTAAGGCCTATACTTATGTTGGGAGCAAGAAGGAATGTAGACACAATATTTTTGCACAAGAAAGCCCTCTCACTGGCAAGAGTTGCTTAGCATTATTCGGATACACAGGTGCGGCTTGCCCGAGTGAGCTTGCCATAAGTATGCAGTAGTCTGTATAGAAAAGGAACTGTCTCAGCTTTCTTTGCTTCTTGACGCTGCTGACAGTTGAGAGCTAGTGTGTTGTCACGCTTCAGCTAATGCCGGAAGCCCAGAGACCAGAGCAGAAAGCCTGCCTTTGTGGTGTTTGCACTGAGCGACCAGAATCTACATTGTGTTGAAACTGTAAACCAGAAATCTACATGTGAATCTTGTAGAAATGAGAATTGGGCTCATTGTCCTCAAGGTCTCAGCTCATCTCTCAGCTTTGTAGCTGAAAGGCCCAGGTTACGGTTGGAGATTACAATGCTAGATAATGGCTCAGTGGTAAAAGGACAGACTTGGGTAACTGAGTTCTTTAAGTGTAGCAGTGACAGTCGCTTTAGAGTAAGGAATTAAAGAATGTTCACACCTGAGAGTGAGCAAGCACAGATCCAGTAAGAAGCCACTATGAGTAAAGGCCTGTGTGAGGCCTAGTAGCCAAACGCAAAAATGAGCCCCAAATCACACCTGTCTCTCCTCAACCTATCCCATCCAATGTTCGAGGCCCAAACAGCTAACAGAAAGCAAGACAGATAAATGATTTAGTAAAGGGAAAATGTCTGTGGGTAAAAGACAAAAATCTTAGGGTCAGATTGTTCAACGAGGCAATAAAAAGAAGGAGTGTCAAGTGGTCACAAAGGGAGCCAATGGCAAAGCAGGGCCCAGACCCATCTCCTCCAGGAATATGTGTTAACGTAACCATCACCCTGGCCTCTGGTTTGCAGGACACTTTTAGATGCTGCAATCATTTATGAAGTTGCATCTTAGTTTTTATTGAGGCACTCATCCTAATTGAAAATCTCTGTGGTTGAGTAAAAACGTGTATTCTTCCTGAGTCACCATAGTGTAAGTTAAACAGAATGGAAGTCACAAGATAAGCTATATTATGCTTTGACTGTCTAAGAATTACTGTCTGAACTGGTTGTCCCTAATGCAAGCTGGAGCCTTGCTAGTCAAAGTATTGTTTGGGGGCCAACACCACGGTTACCATCTGAAAACCAGGAGAAATGAATTGCTAGTCTTAACAATGACTTACTGAATCAGCATCTTCATTTTAACAAGAACCTATAATGACCTCTGTTCACTGAAGCTCTTGATGCTCTAGCTTAGAGTTTCCCAGACCCTGCATTTGTAGTTCTGTAGGTTCCTTAGACTTTTTATGCAGAAAAGGGCATTATCATTATTTATCCAAATGGATTTTCTTATATCTTGAACTGGTATTGATGAACGTCGATGGTAACAGATTTGTGCTCAATCCTAACTTTCCCATATCTGAGCCATTTTCAGCTTTGTGCTTTTATTGGTACAATTTATAACCATCACATCCTAATAGAATTTGTCACATCCCAAAATTGCCTCCCTAACCCATCATAGCATCCAGCCCCATCTCTCTTCCTTTGGTTAATAAAGTGTTCCCAGGAGCGAGGTCTTATTTTCAACAGCTCCACCATTCTCCTCCACCATGGCTAACTTACTTGATTTCCTTGGCCTATATTTTTCCAAACTGTGAGTCATCAACAAAAGCTCTTCCAGGTCTTTTGGAAAGCTGTGGTCAACGATTGCTTCTTTCTAGCAGGATGTGTACATACTTTTCCCCATTGATTTCGCTCCTCATATGTGCAGACAATTCTCCTGCAACTTCAAATCCCAGTTACAGTAGAAAGGCAATGCCAAAATCAATCACATTAGAAACGATTGCGTGGTCTGTTTGCTTTAAAATCATCGCAGTGTTTTAGCTAAGGTGTTACCATGATAGTGAAAGTGAGCCCTTTTTCATATCTGAGCTTGGAAGTTTTAGTGGCATTCTACATTGGACCATTTTAAAGTCCCTTCAACTGTCACTTTTATGTACTTACCTTTTAAGAGAGAAGTTATTAAAAATTATTCAGGCTTAACAGCATTTAAAAAACACCATACTTACTTAATGAATTTTAGTGCTCATGTTTAAGATGATGGCTTATTTCCAAAGGTGAAACATTGCAAATTCCTCTCCTGCAGAAGTTTGGTTGCATCTGTGACATTTATCCCTCCAATATTAACTTTCATGTACATTTGAAATTATCTGAAGGCAAAGCCAGCAATGTAGTGTTCACTGTGGTACCATGTGTGCCACTTGTATAAACAAAGCTCTGTCCTTGGCAGTGATTCACCCATAGTTTACGGTTGAAATTTCTTTTTGTAGAAAATACATATTGGAGGAAGTGCATTGATTGTCTTGCAGGTTTCATAAGGAACAAAGAAGCAGAAATCATTTTTTCCTGTGTATTTCAGATATTTATTACCCCTCCATCCCGCATTTCTGTGTTTTTCCTGTGAGTTAGGCTTGGAGTCGTTAGGTGTAGTATTATTGGTTTATTTCCTTTGCTATGTGATACCCGATTTAAAATGGTGCTTTTCCCACCCAATTTCAGTGTTCATTTATTTATTTAATGAAAATATGTATCCCGTACAGCAACATTCACACATGTTTAATGTTTAATGCAGTGAACATGAAAAATGTATCAAAGGTATTACTTGCAATAATATCTGAATCCGGGTCTGGTCTGCTCAGTGTGGGTGATAATGACCCCACGTGGTTCTGCAAGGCCAGAGTGCTTGTTTCACAAGGTTTTTAGCCCCAAGGTGAAAGCCATCGACAAATGATTTCAGCACACCCCTCAGGATTCTTGCATTAGTCTGGCTGACAACTAAGTAGGTGGGGCAGGGAGGTGTGCTGGGGGAGTTTGTTCAGACCAGAAAGGGTTCATTGTTCAAATGCAGTTCAGTGAAGCTACAGTCTCTCCACTTCATATCCCTCTCCCATGTCCATTCAGCTGGGCTTTATACCCAAGCAAGAATCCTAAATGCAGTTACACATTTATCATTTTCTAACTGAAGGCATACTCTTGCATTCTTTTCATTTCACAATTCCATTTATTTTTGTGGTGATTTGTGATCTGCCCAGTTTCCACTTCCTTACTCCTTTTGACCCTCACAGTAACCTTGGTGGTTATTGTCTTCTTGTTCTCATTCTTATAGATTATGAAGTGGCTCTGCCTTTAAGTGATTGCCCAAGGTCACCCCGGTGATAATTGAAGTCAGGACTCAAACCCAGATCTTTCGACTCCAAGGATAGCTAAGAGCTCTTCTGACTATGGAACATTTCACAACAGGGTCCTATGTCATAGCAATTGTGAAAGGTTTTCAGAATTTCCACTGAATGTGCACGGAAATACCATTCGTATGGAGCATTTGTAAGGAGGATTTTCTTTCAGCTAGAACCAACAGTGAGTCACTTCATTGTTTTCCCTGAGAGTATTCTCATTCATCATTCTCTGCACAAAACGCAGTGTTCGTCACATCTGACAGTACTTTGGGGAAACTTACTTTTAATATTAAATATTTCACTGGTGAATATTCAAGGGGCTTATGTCTGGCCTTGTTAATAGCCTGCTGTGTGACCTTGATGAGGTGACTTAACCTTTTTATGTCTCTGAAAATTTAGGGTAAAATCTTTCTCTTACTTGGCAACTGTAATGCATAATTCATTAATGCTACCTGAGTGAAATCAAAGGACTTGGCACTAAAAGCAAGGGAATGCATCACACAGTATTACCCCGATAATCACTGAGGCTAACTGCCCTGAGCCTGAGCCTATGGCTACAAATTTGGGGCTGAGAAGCTTTTGCTGTCCCTGAGGATAGAAGGAATGCAAGGCAGGATTTAGACTGTTTATACTACCGTCTGCCCCCACCCCCAAGACCTCAGGGAGCTTGAAAACAGGACAAGAAGGAATATGAAATTCTCCTTTGTTCTTATCACCCAGCCTCTCCTGCATGGTGGTTGTGTACACAACACACCTTGCGACAAACTCCATCTTCTCGGAGGCGTGTAACACAACTTTTGATGTCTGGTGATTTCTTCCTACTTCTTATTTTGGTAGCTTATATTTTTATATTGGTGGTATTGATATAATGATGGCTATTGAAATGGTTTAATTAAAAGCCTCTCTGTTGATAGGGTCTGTCCCGCTATGGAAGACATCTGGAGGTATCTTTTCCTTCCACACTACATCATTATGTTGTCATAGGCAAGATTTTTCAGAAAGGGTAGCAATGAAGATAGAGTCTAAGAAACTATGTGCTATTGTCCAGATGTTACAGAGGAGGAGACATAAACTAAAAGGTGAAAAAATAGATAGAAGTGATTTAAATTAATTAATTAAATTAATTTAAAAAATTTAAATTAATTTTTGTCCAATCTTTAAGAAGACCTGAAATAAAACAGCATAAAACTTTCAGATACTTGCATGCTCTGTAGGGAATTGGGAGATAAAGTGACTTACCTGTGTTAACAGCTGAGAGGAGATGTAAGACTCATGGAGGAGTCACAACTGGAGCTCATCAAGGAACGGACACTGGAGCTGGGCCTAAGCAGTATTGAAATATCGGTAGGCCATGATCAGGGAAAGTCTGTTGTCAGTAGCGTTGGAGGAACACACAATGGTACCGAGCTGTGGTAGCAATTAGAAGACTGGTTTAACTGGAGGAGAGATTGTGGGGACTTCAGGGTCCAGGCTGAGTTTCCTTTGACCTTGCAGATGACTGTGACCTTGATCCTGCAGAGAGAAGCTCCTGCAGGTGACATCCTGTTTCAGATTCAAAGGATCACTCTGTGGTTGACATGAAGAATGGAATGGATAGTAGGCCAGTGATAAATAGGGTTATGGCTTGAATTTGAAATGTTTCCACAGGTTCATGTTTCCAACACTTATTTTCCAGCTTTTAGTACTTTTTTTGGGAGGCTGTGGAGTCTTTGGGAGGTGGGGCCTGGTGGTGGAAGTAGATCTTTGGTGGTGGTCTGTGAACAGGGTAGCGCAGTCCTTGTTTCCAGCTTCTTATTGTCTTCTGGTCTACCTTGGTGTGAATGGTTTTCTACCTCATGCTTCTGTCACCCAGATAGAGTCACTTTACCTTCCTTGCCTTGATGAACTGAAATTGCTGAAGCTATAAGCCAAAAGAAATCCTTCCTCCTGTAAGTTTCTTTCTTCCTCTGTCATATATTTTGGTTATAGCGACGTGAAAGTAACTAACACAAATACTATTCACGGAAGTGGAATCCAGGTCCGAGAGACGGTAAAATTAGAAGGGGGATCGCTAAGACAGGATTGGAGGCAGGGTAGAGAGGCAAACTCTTGTGCCTAATGAGGTATGTGTGGGGGTGCTGGAAGCTGGGGTTGTGGGGAGGAGTGAGAACTTATGTCCCACAGAGCCATAGCCTTCTTAGTCTCAGTACTAGCATCACAGATAGTGGTTTTCTGGTTTTAGCTCTCCAGCAGCCTCTACAGCAGAACTGCTGGTCATTGGGAAAACATATGCCTAGATTTAAGGGACAGTGCTTCACAGCTGTCTGTGGAGTGTGCACTGATCCACACTCCACTAGGAACGTATTTGGCAGGTTCTGTCCCTTTCTTTTATTTGGGCCATGTTAACTCAAATATAATGTTAACACATGGTTTTAATTTGTATTAAATGCCATTTCATAAATTTAATTTACCATTGGTTAAATGCTTTCATTTTCTACTTTGTGAGTGCCAATTTTTATCTTTTTTTTTTATTTTAAATTGCACCCGTCTCTCCCCTAATTTGTAGGTGGTTTCATATGTTAAAAATGCAAAGCCTTTGATCGTGTGTACTGAAAATTTCTCCTTCTTTGTTGTAATTTCTTTTTGAATCACTGTATATCAGTTGTACATGTGCCGTTTATCCATGCACATATGTATTTTAAACATATTCATCCATATGACCTTGTATTTTAAAATTGTATTACAGTTTCTATTCCTTTTGTGTATGTATGTGTGGGCATGGGTGGATGCCAGAGTTTCTATGAAGGTCAGAGGACCACCTTTAGAAGTCAGTTTTCTCCATCCACCCTGTGAGTTCTGGGAATCAAACTCGGGTCCACAGCTTTGTTTGCAGGTGCCTTTACTCACTGACCTCTGTTATCTTTTCTTGTCCCCACTGTCTTGGGTACCCTTTCTCTCCCTTAGTAACCACCATTCTATTTTTGTGTCTTTATTTTTATTAATTTCTGGATTTCACATATGAGAAAAGATGTGCTACTCCTATATTTCTGAGTCTGACTATTTTTTTTTTCTTTAACATAAATGTAGCCATTTTCTTTAGTTATCCAATTATTGTTGGATACCTCTGCTGACACCATCCTTCAGCTGCTGTGAATAGCACTGCAATTAGCATTGCTATGCAGGTGTCCCTTGCAAGTAGGTTTGAGTCTTTTGGGTGCAGAATTAGGAGCAGTAGAACTAGATGACAGGGCGGTTCTATATTTAGGACATTCCACCCTGATTTCCATAGTGTCTGCACTGATTTTATATCTTCCCCAGCAGTGTTTAGGGCCTTGTTCTTTCCCCAAATCCTCAGCAGCATCTGTGTTCTGTTTTCTTGATGATAGCCATTTTGAGTAGGGTGAGATGGAATCTCAAAGTGGATTTGATTTGCATTTCCCTCACAGTTGAGATACTAGACATTAAAAAGTGTATTTAGTGCAACTTGCAAATCCTCTCGTGAAAGAATGTCTGTGCAGTTCATTGGCCCCCATGTTGATTGGATCGTACATTACGTGGTATTTGACATTTGAATTCTTATTTTGTGGTTATTAATTTCATGTTGTAGGAATCTGTGACAAGTGCCTTTTCTCATCCTGTAGGCTGTCTCTTTTCTCTGGTGATTGCTTCCTTTGCAGGAAGACGTTCTCCCTGCTTGTTGTTGCTTTTGTTTCTCCGAATGTCTTCTCATTTGTCAATGCTTGCTAATCTTTCTCGACCTATTAGTCTTATTCAGAAGACCATTGCCTATGCCTGGAAAGGGAATTTTTTCTCCTCTCGTTTCCCCCAGTAGTTTCAGATTATTGGGTCTTACATGAAGGCTTATGACCTATCTTAAGTGGATATTTATACTGACTAAGAGACAAGCATAAGTTTCATTATCTTATGTGTGGATATCTACTTCTCCCTGCACCATTTATTGAAGAAACTGTCATTTCCTCACTGTATGGTTTTGGTACCTTGTCCCAAATCAGATCACCACAGTTGTGTGGGTTTATTTCTGGGTCTTTTGTTGTACTCCCTGGTCTATGTTTCTTTCTTTTTTTTTTTTTTTTTTGCCAGTCCCTGGCCATTTTTGTGACTGTGGTTCTGAAACTTCAAATCAGCTACTGTGCTACCTCTAGCATGGTTCCTTTTGCTTGTGATTGCCTTGGCTATTAGTAGTCATTTGTTCTGTCATATTGGATTATATGTTATGTTTCTGGGGATAATGGTTTTGTCATTTTGATGGAGCTGGCATTGATTCTGTAGATCACTTTCGGCAATATGGTTATCACGATGTTTTTTCTGCTGGTGTGTGAGCAGAAGGACTCTTTCCAATTCAGCCTTTGCTCTCAGAGTCCCCACTGCTTGTCATTGTAACTCTTGATGAACAGGAACTCTTAATGCAGATTGATTTTTCTCCTTATGTGCGCTTTATGTTTTATGTATAGTAATCTTCCCTTCTTTAATGTCATGGAGTTGTGTTCCTCCGGAAACTTAGGACTCACACATAGACCTCTGACATATCTAGAAATAACTTGTTGATGCTTGCATCTAGGATATATATATATATATATATATATATATATACACATACATACATATATATATGTGTGTGTGTAATATATATGTATATACTTTATAGATAAAATATACTTATTCTGAGTTCTGCTTATTGGAAATATAAGCATGATACATTTCACTGAACTGTTAACTTTTAACTAAAAGCTGAACCCATTCTCCCTCTGGGATTATTTTTGCTCTTTCCATTCTGATTCATTAGCTAAGTTCTATGTCCTTGTGTTCAGTCACACACGATGCTAACTAATAGAACTTCATCATGCATATTGTTGATGTGTGGTTTCTTCCCCTGGTTAAGCTTGAGTTTCAGAATGAGTTTCTAAATCACTTCCGTTTCAACTGTTGTGCTTCCGTGCTCCGCCCCCAATTACATGCATACACAGAAACAATTATACATTCACACAAACAAATTTACTAGCATTCCGACTGACCTCAGTTTGAATCTTTAAATTAGTTCTAGGTTAGGAGGCTTGCATCAGTAGCACATATAGTAACATTTGCTGGTGGGGAAGTAATGTCTTTTGAACACTGAATCATAAAATTCATGTTCATGGCATATTCTTGACACTTAATAGTGCTTCGATATTTCTCAATAATGCTTCACAGTCCTCAGTTTCTTGTGCAGTTTTCTTTCTTGCTTTCTTACAAATTGTGCCTTTGGTTAAAGACTCTTCTTATGAATTCTTAAGCCAGCTCCTTCTCATGCCCCTCCTGTGCTCTGTGCTCTGTGCTAACAAATGTTAGATACACTCTCAGGAGTTCCATGTTCACACTGGCTCTTTTTATTTTATTGTTGGGATTATATTGTAATCATATCATTTCTCCCTTCCCTTTGATCCTCCCCAAACCTTCCATATACCCCTCCTTGCTTCCTTTCAATTTATAGTTGCCTTTTAAATTGTTAGATGTTTTGCACGCACACACACACACACACACACACACAGTCCTAATAAAACCTGCTCGATTTGTATAATGGTAATTATATGCATGTTTTCAGGGTTGACTAGTTGATATTGGACAATCACTTAGTGTGTTAGTCCCTGGGGATTTCTGCCACACTTAGCTTTTCTCGGTAGTTCTTCATGCAAAGTTGATAACTTGTGGTCTTTTCTCCTGTCCGCTGTTGCTATCTATTGTCATTGTTCCTCTTCAGCTCATGTTTAGGAGATCATGTTGTGGAGACTTTGTATGTTTAGCTTCTGACACACAATTTTACACTAAATTTCTGGATCCCTTAGTTCTTACAGTTTTTCTGTGTACTCTTCTGCAGTATTTCATGATCCTCAAGTGCAAGTGTGTTTTGTAGACTGCGGTTGGGCTTCATAACTCTGAATTTTTAAATTGTGTGTGTGTGTGTGTGTGTGTGTGTGTGTGTGTTTGTGTGTGCACATGCACTATGGCAAAAACCCTCTTCTCTGCTGCTTGCTAAGAAGTCTGCCCATCTCTCAATTTCCATAGCTCTGAAACTGACTCTGACTGTAAGATACTAATTGTCACTTAGATGCAAACTGAAGTCTGCAGCATTTCAATTATTTCAGATCTGCTTTTGTTATTCATTGCAGGTGTTGTACTTTCTCTCTCTCTCTCTCTCTCTCTCTCTCTCTCTCTCTCTCTCTATCAGTATGGATTTAGAATGAAAACTGACAGATTCTGAGTTTTGTATTCACTATTGCTCTATAGGGAACCAGCATCTCTATCCAGTTCATCCATCCCATCCATCCCATCCCATCCCATCCCATCCCATCCCACCTCACCTCACCTCACCTCACCTCACCTCACCTCACCTCACCTCACCTC
>CABHPP010000971.1:43476-71338 GCA_902168425.1 Peromyscus attwateri
TCACCTCACCTCACCTCACCTCACCTCACCTCACCTCACCTCACCTCTTCTCTTCTCTTCTCTTCTCTTCTCTTCTCTTCTCTTCTCTTCTCTTCTCATCTCATCTCATCTCATCTCATCTCATCTCATCTCACCTCATCTCATCTCATCCCACTCCATCTCATCTTATCTCATTCTATTCCATCCCCTCCATTCCATTCCATTCCCTCCTATTCCATTCCACTCAGTTCCATTCTTTCTTTGTGAAACTCCAATACTTAATGTGTGTTGTTATCCTACTTCACAATCTTCAATTCTTTAATCACTATTAGGCTATCAATAACATCCTGTTCTCTTATTATTGAGAAGATGCAAGAACTTTCTACCAAATATTCTAATTGGTTACAAACATTATCATTTCATCCCTGTTATAAGGGGTGAGCATTTTTTTTTTTTTTGGTTTTTCGAGACAGGGTTTCTCTGTGCAGCTTTGCACCTTTCCTGGAGCTCACTTGGTAGCCCAGGCTGGTCTTGAACTCACAGAGATCCGCCTGCCTCTGCCTCCCGAGTGCTGGGATTAAAGGTGTGAGCCACCAACGCCCAGCTAGGGGGTGAGCATTTGTAATACTAAAACCATGACATGAAATTGTTTATTATGTCTACTTTCTAAATCAGCTACTTTATAGCACCTCTATTTATTTCTCCATTTTTGCATTATTTGTTTTTCCTAAATGTTATGAGTTGAAGTGGGACTGTCCTCCAAAAGCCATGCGATAAGATTTTCTCACCAATGTGACACTACTGAGATGTGGTAGC
The DNA here is from genome assembly GCA_902168425.1 of Peromyscus attwateri. Lineage (NCBI taxonomy): Eukaryota > Metazoa > Chordata > Mammalia > Rodentia > Cricetidae > Peromyscus > Peromyscus attwateri. The sequence continues at coordinate 44,272 of CABHPP010000971.1, forward strand.
TCTCTGGTGATGAGCCTAGTGGAAGTCAGCTCATGGGGTGCTGCAAGCTGCAAAAATATATGCAGTAGGATTTCAGCTGATCATGACAAGCTAATACCTGGAAGAAGCCAAGGGCCTTCCAGGGGTCAAGTCTTGGTGATATTGGCTTTTAATTATTAGCCGTTTCCTACTATGAATTTCTCGTGTGCTATTGTAGTTTTTCCATCATTCTTTGGGCACAATTTCCCCTCTACTGAAGGAATATTTATATAACCTGAGCAGTAGCGCAGCCAGGATCCCTAATTTCAGGCCTTTCTATAATTATTGTCATTGGCAGCATCTGGTCAGGACCATGCCCGGAGGGATGAAAGTATCTTATCAGAGATACCTCTGTACTCTCTAAGAACAAACTTAAGCATCCAGGCTATCTGTTTGAGAAGGCCTGGCGGATGTGCTAATTAAGCTTAACATTTTCCTTTCCGAAGTCTTATCTCTAGTTTTAGATCCACCCTTAACAATTAACTCAGAACTAAAGGATTCCAACTTACAGGTACATCCAGCTGTGGTGGAAGTTACCTAGCCAAGTTGCCTGCTGACTGAGCACACTCGCCAGGAACAGTGGGAGCAGAGATAGCTTGGAAAGATAAGGGTCAAAGGGATAAAAAAGGCAGTTTTATTTTCAGAGAATGAGGAGACCGAGAAGAGAGAAGAGAACAGGAAAATTAGATGGAGAACTTGAGGATGAGATGGAAGATGAGGAAGAGCCAGATGGGGAAGTACTAGATGGGTAAGAAACAGATGAGAAGAACCTAGCTGAGGCAGAATTAAGATGAGAGAATTAAGATAGAACTTAGAGGGGACAGCAGATAAAGGTAGAGAGAAATCAGGCAAGAAAGGAGCTAGGCACGAGAACAGAACTGAAGCTGTGTAGACAGGATTTTATCCCAGAGGAATAAAGTAGACGGACAAAAAGCTTGGTGTACTTAGATTCTTTTCCATTCATAGTTTCTCTTCTGGGCCCCTGGGAAGTATATTATTAAGGCTGGCCCTATAATAGTATACAAGAATGGGGCATTGCATCAAAGACAACTTTGAGACCCTGGGCGCTTCTTTTCTGTTTGCTCTCTGGCTGCAGGGAGGGACTAGCTTCCTCTCTCAAGTACTCCTGCTCCTCTGAGCTGGCCCAGATTTACTGTGCTATGCATGGACTGAAACCTCGGAAACAGAGAGCAAAAATAAACCCTTGTTTTTGTTTTTTTTTATACACTATTTACCAAAGGAATTTTTTCACAGCAATGAAAAAACTAACACAAATACTAATTGGAACTTAACTGTTACAAGGCAAACGTATTCCCTTCCCTTTTAGAAGAAATTAACTGAAAGCAAGCCAATAAAGCAAAGTGTTTTGGGAGCTCACTTTCTGGTTACTCCAATTTTCTTTAGCTAAACTCTAAACAACATGTCTGTATTCCCTTACACTTCTCTTATTTCACATAAGGTTTTGATTTTCCTCTTCCTCCAAACTTGCGGTCTTCACAGACTAGACTGCTGCTCAGTTGCAAATCCAGTAGCTGTGCTTTGGTGCTCACCAGGGCACTGGTGCTCAACCTTTCAGCAGACATTGGCAGAGTTGGTCATTCCCCACTTCCTGATCAATGGCTTCAGCCGCTCTTCTGAACCGGTGTCTCTTGGTTCTCCTCACATTTTAGGGGAGGGGTGCTCCATTGTTAACTCTTTTATTGTTTTTCATTTATATTTAGTTTTTCCTACGATTTTCCATTCTAGCTAGTGGAAGGCCATAGTGTCCAGCCCTGGAATCCTCTCTTCCAAACCTGTAAATGCTCAATTCACAGTTCCTATCTTGTCCCATGATTCCAAAACGACACATAAAATGCTACAATTCTCAATGTTTTAGATTTGTGAATTTCAGACTCTCATATTTGGTTATCTAAGTTTTCCCATGAAATCAACAATTAACATATCAAGCTAGCATTCCAAATAAGTTACAAAGTTCTTCCACAGATTCCACTGTAGTCTTCCTTGAGTCGGAGTGATAAGTCCGTTTGAGCTAGTGATGCTTCTTCCCTCAGAGCTTTGGGTTCGTCACTCACTGCTTTGTTTTCTCACAGCCGATCTATCATCAGTTTATTTGTTCTGTCTTTGAAATATCTCCACAAGCGGTGTGATTGCTTCTCCCACAGTACTCCAAGCAGCTTACATCTCTTTCTTTAATTATTGAGGGAGGCTGTCACTGACCTGCCTGTTTCACTTTTGTCCCTTGCAATCCATTGTCTTTACAGCGGCCTGATGGATGCTTTAATAAAAAGTCACACTGGACAATTCCTCATTCCAAGGCCCTCTGAAGGCTTTCATCCCATTTACGGAAAGGGCCAGGAGCATCCCATAGTCGACAATGTTTATCCCTTGCTATGTCCCGATGTTTTTCTACTTCACTTCCCTCACAGCTTCATGCTCAGGTCATGCTGACTTTTCTGTTGTGCTTCCGTCACAGCGGACACACCTGGCCTCAGGGCCTTTTCACTTGATCCTTCCATGGATTCTTGTGCACGTCTCAACTTGTCATTCCTGTCTTCCCTATATTCCTATCCTCAGCATTTTACCTAATACAGAGCTCTTCATACATGCTCCTATCAGCCTTTACCTGTTTATCTTTATCCATAGAGTGGGTTATCGTTATGCCTTCATGTGTGTGCCTACCTGAAGCCCCTGGTATAGCTAGAGTTATCTTGCCTGGCCCATGGTCAAGACAAATCTCTCTCACCCGCCAGTCCCGCGACCGCTCAGACCCAACCAAGTAAACATAGAGACTTATATTGCTTACAAACTGTATGGCTGTGGCAAGCTTTATGTTATCTAGTTCTTATATCTTAAATTAACCCATTTCTATTAATCTATAAGTTGCCACATGGCTTGTGGCTTACTGGTATCTTTTACATGTTGTTTGCCATGGCAGTGCTGGCAGCATCTCTCTGACTCAGCCTTCCACTTCCCAGAATTCTCCTCTCTCCTTGTCCCGCCTATACTGCCTGCCTGGCCACTGGCCAATCAGTGTTTTATTTATTAACCAATCAGAGCAATACACTTAACATACAGAACATCCCACAGCACTTCCCCCCTTTTTTTTTTCAAAAAGGAAGGTTTTAACTTTCACATAGTAAAATTACAGATAACAAAACAGTTATCAAACAAGAATTATAGTTACAATATCTAGTTTATTTATAATAACTAGTCTATTTGTATTTGGTAAAATTAAAGAAGATATCCTGTCTATCTTATATATCTTATATATCTGAGTCTAAGGTTTCATATCTAACTTATCTTTTTATCATAACTAAAGAAAATTATAACAATCTAGTCTTCAACTACACCAAAGACCTCAGAAGGATATACTATTACCTGAGAAACAGAAAAGGATGCAAGCAACTTTCGGGAGTCTTGCAAGAGTAGACAGAGACAGCTGGTAGCCTGGACAGTCATCCAAAGTTCCTTTGTAAAGTTGGGGCATCTGTCTTCAGCCCACAGGGCTAGAGTTTCTCAGTCACTTCTCTCTGTGTCCTGTAGAATGTCTGGCAGTTTCTTCTGCGAAGCAGGAACCTGAAGGACCATTTTGCCAAGCAAAGTTCAGTGGTCACCTTCCTATGGGTCCTGCATGTCCAGTTGATCAATCAGTCCAGGCAAGAACAGTTTCTTGCCCAAATGGCTATTTTTGCCAAGAAGAAGATAAACTCTATATAGAGTGTCTTCTATGCCCATCCTCCTCTCTGAAGTAAATTGGTGCTGTCAGGAGCAGACGTGTCTCATTGTCCAGAAAGTCTAAATTCTTAAAACATTTTAAATGCCATATTCTGTAGGTCTTTGAAGTGTTTGATGATTGCCTATCTATCTGATATATATAAAACTTAACATGACTATAATTTTGACTATCATAGAAGACTAATTGTTTTATTACAATTTAAATGAGTTGTGTAAACATAATACCTCAAATGAGAATAGAAAAAATATATACACAATATAACAAAATAATTTTAAACTTGTATCAATAAACTAAAACCCATAGCAAGGTAAAACATTTTAAACAAGGCACTCTTTAAAAGTAGATTCAATAATCTACCCTTTGTCCTGACTGTGGGCCAGGCAAGAAAACTCCAGCTACACCCTGGCCTCTTTGTGTGTGTGTGTGTGTGTGTGTGTGTGTGTGTGTGTGTATGTGTGTGTGTGTGTGTGTGTGTGTGTGTGTGTGTAAGCAAGAGCAATGCTGGAAAATAATAAGACACTGGTGAATACTCATTAGATGAATAAAATTGCTTCATTGAAATGGATATATTTTCATGAAATTTCAAAATATCCTATGAAAAGACACACCTGCCAATCTCAGCGTGTTGGACTGTGAGCTAGATTCATTTTTGTTTTGTCTGTACTGAGCACAATTCTGAGCACTGGGAAACTGCATTTATTTCTTTGGAACACCTTTCACCCTCAGTCCAGATGGCACTTTAGGCTAATGTGAGGATTTGGGTCTGCATGGAAGGCATCTCATCTCACCACTTAGCTCAGAGTACCTGAGAGCGTTAAACTCACTCCGTTGGTACTAACAAGATTTTCAAAACTATGGCTTCCTCTGAGAGAATAATATTCACACTAGAAGACTGTCAGCTTTGTCTCTAAGATAACAAGGTTCCCTCTGATAACTGAGTTGTGGATATTGTAGAAATTCTATAATTTGGAAATACACTTGTTTTTTTTTTTATTTCTTTTCGATGAAACCTCTTATCTCATTATTTTTACCGTAGCTTTATGATGAATATTTGGTTCTTGCTTTTACTTAACTTGAATTTCTCATTTCTCTTTCATCACCCTGCTTCATGGTTGTCCTGAAATGAGAAATGTTTTATGTTTTGTATGAATGTTGGTACTGCAGCAGGCTACTTCTACTGTGGATCATATATGTCAGAATGCTGCAGAAGGTAAAATATGTAATATATCAACACAGGTAGGCTTCCTATGATTGGCAGTGTTATTACTGCTATGAACATAAACCTTCCTCAGTAAATTCAGGAGTTCGAGAAATATTAATAGTGCATTTCTTCTTATTTCTTGAAAACCAATTTTAACTTATTTTGGTGCTCTGATTTTGCTTAGTGAGTAGGAAATTAAATTGTATCATTGCTACAATTTAATACCTCTATTCTCACTCAGAAGTGGTATCAAAATTCTCAAGTCTTTTGTGGGAACAGAGTATTGAGCTAGACCCTTTGGTTAATGGCAGTTTTAGTCAGATTAATAATGGCTACTGGTGAAATGTTTGTCCTAGTCCACAGATTCCTTTCCACAGATTTGGTAGCTTGATTTTTAAAAACATCCTTCAGTATCATTGTGTTATTTATTTAGTTAAAGAAAATATATTGAGCTGGCACATAGAAAAATAAAAATATGCATAATCAAGGTGTAACTTAGTATTTGGACACATGGATGCCTTATATATTTAAATAGGCTTGGCCAAATGCATCTCTTCAGTCATCCGTCATTTCTTTATGGTTAAAAACTGTGAAAACCCTGTCTTCTCTAATGTGGACATGCATAGTACACTATTGTTACCTACAGTCACTCTAACGTGGAAATGCGTAGCACACCATTGTTACCTACAGTCACTCTAATGTGGAAATGTGTAGCACACCATTGTTACCTACAGTCACTCTAATGTGGACATGTGTAGCACACTATTGTTACTTACAGTCACTCTAACATAGAAATGCGTAGCACACCATTGTTACCTACAGTCACTCTAATGTGCAGTAGCACACCAGTACATTTTACTTCTGTCTGCTGAAACTTCATGTCCTGTGATGACACATTCTCCATGTTTCTTTCCCATGTGTCCCCCTTAGTCTCTGATAACCACCATTCTGCTCTCAAATTCTTTATCAACTCTTACACTGTAGATATGAGTGAGACCATGTGATACATGCATTTCTGTACCAGGACTAGTTCATTTAGCCTAGTGATGGCTAGTTCCATCTATGCTATCACAAATACCCAGACTTACCACATCTTCTTTATATACCCATCAGGTGATAGACATTTATATTTTTTTTCCATTTGGGGACAGTTGTAAAGAGTGCTACTAAGCATACTTGAGTGAAGCGTCTGTGATATTTCTCTAGATACATGTCCAGTAGTGGGAATGTTGAGTCAAGTGATAATTCTGGTTCATGTTTTTGAAAAACTATAATTCTGTTTTACATACTAGTGACTGGAAGTCCACAGTCCTTGACCATTTTCTGCTTCTATACAATTCTTAGGGGTAAGGGTCTCTAGTTAGGATGGAGCCTATGATTAGAGAGAAATATTCCTATCTTTTAAAATATCTTCTTCAGTGACATCCTGGTGCTTGTATTAATTAGGTTTTAGAGTCAGTGGAGCATAACTGTCTTTCTCCAATTTAAGTAAAACATGTACACATATGCAATATTGAGTCCAGAAGCTGAGATTACACTTTAGTATTACTGCACTTGCTTAGCATTCTCAAACCCTAGTAAACACAAATAGGCAGACAGCCAGACACACAAAGATACGGTCTGTGAGACAGGATAGTCAGACAGACAGACAGACATACACACAGAGACACAGCCAGACATGCAGCCAGACATACAGATAGACAGACACAGAAACAGACACAGGCACACACATATACATGTACGTGCACACAAACACAGACAGATGGCACAGACAGACAGACAGACACACACACACACAAATACAGCCAATATATACAGGTCAATAGACACACGGATAGACAGACAGACAGATACACACACACACACACACACACACACACACACACACACACACGGGATTATTCATAACCACAATAACAGCAACAACAAATTTACAGAATCTCTCAAAAGGCCAGTAAACAATATTTGGATGCTTTGCAACCAGATAAGTATACAACACAGCAGGACAGGCAAACGGAGCTAGGCTATAGAAGTTTGTAATTTTTTTTTTTTATTTTATTTTTTTATTTTTATTTTTTTCTGAGCTGAGGATTGAACCCAGGGCCTTGTGCTTGCTAGGCAAGTGCGCTACCACTGAGCTAAATCCCCAACCCAGAAGTTTGTAATTTTAAACTTTTCTGAAGACCCAATGTCATTTGAGGACAGAGACATATATATACTCATTTAATAGGGAAATTTTCAATTAAAAGGTCTTACTTATTTGGCATCTAAGTAAATCAGTGAATGTTCAGTTGCATAGGTTTGAGGCTCTTTTCCCACAGACTTTTAGGGCAACCTCAGAAGATGGTTTGATCTGTATCATCAAACATCACCACATAGTTGGAAGGGGAATAGAAAATTCTCTGAGAAATGTCATCTTGTTAAGAATAGTTAGTAATTTGCTTCAAGTCAGGCAGACTAAAGCCTTTAGTGTTAGCTTTGTTGATAAAAAACACAATGATTATTTTATGCAGGTGTTCTTTATCACTTTAGTGGACATTTCCAAATTACTCCATTTCATGGTTCAATTCATAGAATCATCTGAGGGAATATTTTTGCAGCCAGTGTAATCTTGGTTGATCAACCAGCAGAGAGTCTGCTCAAGAATACATTGGCTACAATAGCCATACTCAGACCTTTTAAAGGTTAAGGGCACTGATTCGTAGCTACCATAGCAATTTTTAGGTCAATATTTTCTTCTATGGAAACTCATAGCTTTAATGGTATATATTTCCATATATTTAAGCAGAAGCAATGTTGCTTCCAAAGGGAAGTCTTGACCTTATCCTCCTATATACCTAGAGTTTTAGTACTTAAAGGGAAAATGTCAATAACATTTTAGTCTTGAATTTTCTTTGAGAAAATATCAGCTTTTTCTACTGAGAACTATCAGGTTAATATAAGCATCCTTTAAAATAATATAGACTAAGTATGATTATTCGTTGTCATTCACCCACAATTGTAATTCTATTTTGTGCGTTTGGTCTTTACTCTTCTGTACAGCATTGGAAACATTTTTGAATTGTCTGCTAAAACTTGAGCACTGGGATGTTTTGTGTGCAGTTCTAAACCTGGGTTTTCTCCTGAAAAGCTGGAGGCTCTGGCGATGGCACGGAGGCTGCTTTGCCCTCGACACTCAAAACAAGAACCAACAAGGCCGAGCAAACGCTCTGATGGTTGAGTTAGGGCTTGCCTGAACTTGAGTTTCACACCTCCTCTTCCTATCGCCTCATCTCTTCTTGGTCCCTTTACTTTGAATTGGCCACCTTTAGTCTTGATATGGTCTATTCACTTTCTTCAAGAGACAATTTTGAGGAAACATTTTTCAAAATTAAGTTCATGTTCTTTTTACACTTTAATGTGAAAAAGTGTACGCATGTGTTTTTCTAGAAAGAGAAGCCATCATTTTTATCAAAGTTTTCCAAAAAGCTTAAGAACAACTATTTCCATGTTGCAACACTCTCCAAATGTCAACAGTATAATGATATTTATGTTTTGACACAGATGCTTCAGATCTTCTTTTGGAAGAAGACATAAATAATGTAATGGGCATAATTTTAATTGTAATAAGAGAAGAACACTGTTTGAAGCTAGTTTAACCTTAAAGAACATTCCACACTTTGACTCTCTAAGTCTCTCAGATCTTAGATTAATCTTGGGACAGTGTTAGAGAATTGTAGAGCTCCAAATACAGCAACTGTTACTTTTTCTTATATTGACTTTTTGAGGGTAAAGATTCCTAATCATGTAGAACTTTTATCTAACAAACATCAAACCTCTGAGTAGATGAGCATCATCTCACTCTCATGGAGAATTCCCCCATCTAGATAGCCAGGTATAAATAAAGAACTTAAAAACAGAGAATTGAGGTATTAACATTGAATAAATACATCAAAGAACACAGAGTGGAGGACAGCCATAGGGAATTAGAAAGTGATGGTCTGTGGCTGCTTTCAATTAGAGATTTCCTGGCTCCTCTTTCCTCTTTCTCCATGCTGTTCACATTCCTTTTCAGAACTTAAGTTGTGAGTCAGGCCCATTCACCTAGAATTTCTAAGAGTTAGATAAATCAGAACACGGTAATGCCTTTTTTATTTAGTGGTATAAGATCCTTTAGAATGCTTCTAGAAAAAGGTGCAGTTTATCCTAGGAAAAAAATGTCTTGACTTTCCTTCACCCCCTTCCACATATCAGAAGTGTAAGAGTGATTCATTTTTCCACATGAAGAAACACATGGAATCTATGGTAAGGGACGTGGAATTTTGCCAGACTTCTGGTATGCATGCATCCCCAGCATGCCACCAGCACAGCTTTTAGGCCTGTGTTTATGCGTAGGAAGCCTACAGACTCATTCATAGACAGAATGAGCTGCCTTCCAGTATATTTCCAAAGAAGCATTCATTGTGCGTGCAAAGAATTTTAGGATATTGTTTCAAAAACACAGAGTAGGGAAAGAAAGAAGGATGATGCACTGTATTTGCATAGGTTTGTGTATAACTAAATCATTGCTGTTTCTCAGTTTTGATAAAGCTACTTTGTATTTCTGAGAGGAGGTCTGAAATGACTTTAAAAATGTAGTGGTAACTGTGAAAGCAGTAAGAACCAGGAAAGGTGTTTCTTTGGTGATGGCTTATGCTGGAACATCAGTCATTCTATGTCAAAATTTCAGCACCATGGAAGCAGCTCTTGTTCTGAGAGCAGAAATGATTATTGAAAGGCATCATCAGCTGAAGGTTCTGCTCTCTCACAGGAAGGAAGAGCAGTGTGTGGTACAACAAAGCCAGCATCCTTGGGAGAACAGGGGCTGCCACAAGACAAGAGGAACAAGATATAGGAGCTAGCATATGTCCTGGCTCAAGCTTGCCCACTAGGATAGGAGAGGGTGTAGTGGTTCCTGCTGCTTTTGTTTTTCTCTTATCCTTGTGCCTGGTACCAAGGAGCAAGAGAAAAGTCCCATCCCTCATGCATAAAGACAGCACAGTACCTCCTGTCAAACCCCAGACCTAGTTCTAGGGCCAAGCTACTTCAGCTGCAGTCCCAGTCGCAAATAGTGTCATGAAACTGAATGTGGGATCATGCCAAGATTGGCAACAGTAAAAAAAGGTTTCTGAACCTACAATGACACAGATACATTCACAATCAAATGCCTAGGTCTGTTCAGTGTGTTTCTGGAAGGTTCACCAGTGTTGCAAGGGGCACTTCACTGTCACAGCCTCGTTTCTGAACATGCACGACGTGACCTCTGTACCACACAGTGCCAGGGAATGCAGCCCAAGGGCTGAGGTCGGAGTACTGCAGGCTAAGAGCTAAAGTGTTTTTACCATATGTACAAAGGTTTTGTTTGTTTGTTTAATCTTATAGAAATGTAGTCATTTGATTGTGGTAAATAAAGATGTAGCTGGTTTTTCTTGTCACTCATCAGTATGCTAATATGAAGTTAGGATGTATTTGGATCGTACTGTGTTAGACTGATTGATTTGAATTTTTTGTTTGTTGTGAGTACGAATTTAATAAAATTATAGTTGTCTTTATCAGTGTTCTGTTGCTGTGAAGAGACACCATGACCATTGTAGGCTGAAGTTTCTCTCCCACCTGCCTGTTCCCAAATACCTGGCAGCTGCTTTTTAAATACTTGACTCCAAGGCTTAATATTAATTATAAATGCTTACCTGGTTGCTGTGGGATGGTCTTAATATTAATTATAAATGCTTACCTGGTTGCTGTGGGATGGTCTGTATGTCAAATTGCTCTGATTGGTCAATAAATAAAACACTGATTGGCCAGTGGCCAGGCAGGAAGTATAGGCGGGACTAACAGAGAAGAGAATTCTGGGAAGTGGAAGGCTGAGGAGGGAGACACGGCCAGCCACCGCCATGACAAGCAGCACGTGAAGACGCCGGTAAGCCACGAGCCACGTGGCAAGGTATAGATTTATAGAAATGGATTAATTTAAGATATAAGAACAGTTAGCAAGAAGCCTGCCACGGCCATACAGTTTGTAAGCAATATAAGTCTCTGTGTTTACTTGGTTGGGTCTGAGCGGCTGTGGGACTGGCCGGTGACAGAGATTTGTCCTGACTGTGGGCCAGGCAGGAAAACTCTAGCTACACCTGGTAGCTCAGGCTTATTATTAACTAGCTCTTACACTTAAGTTAACTCATAATTCTTATCTATGTTTAGCCACATGGCTTGGTACCTTTTCTCAAAATGGCATTCTCATCTTGTTCCTCTGTGTCTGGCTGGCAACTCCTGACTCTGCCCTTCCTTTTCCCAGCATTCTTAGTTTGGTCACCCCGCCTATCCCTTCCTGCCTGGCTATTGACCTATCAGCATTTTATTAAACCAATTCCAGTGACAAATCTTTACAGTGTACAAGAGAATTATTCCACAGCATTTCCCCTTTTTGTCTAATTGAAAAGGAAGGTTTTTAACTTAACATATTAAGATTATATACAACAAAACTGTCATTAAGTAAGAATTAGAGTAACACTACCTAATCCATTTGTATTTGGCAAAATGAGAGAAAATACTTTTATCTTGGTAATTTTAAAGTTTTGTATCTAAGTTATCTTTTATTATAACTAAAGAAAACTATAACTATCTAGTCTTTGATTCCATCAAAGACTCGAGAAGGATGTAATGTTACCTAATGACAGAGACATCAGGCTGCCTGGACAGTCACCCAAAGTTCCTCTGCAATGTTGGGGCATCAATCTTTGGCCTATAGGCCTAGCATATCTGACAGACTTATCTGTGAAGCAAGATTTTTGAAGGACTTTCCAACCTTGTCTTGGCAAAGTTCAGCAGTCACTTTCTTTTGAGTCTTGCTTGTCCAATTTGGACAGTATACTGTCAGCATTTGAGGCAAGGGCACTTTCCTTGCCCATATAGCTAGCTTTTGCCATAAAGTAAACAAACTCCATGTGGAGTTTCTTTGATGCCCATTATTGTCTTTGAAGTAATTGGTACTGCCAGGAGCAGAAGTTTCTCACTGTCAAGAAAAATCTAAATTCTTAAAACATTTTAAATACCATATTCTGTAGATCTTTGAAGTCTTTGAAGACTGCCTATCTATCTGAAATATATCTCTGTATGACCTTGAAAGCATACCTAACATGACTATAAGTTTGCTATTATAGATGACTATTTATCTGTATTTCTTAATTATATATTACATTTTTAAATGAGCTGCATAAGCATAATATCCTAAACAAGAGTAGAAATATACACACAGTATAACAAAATTAGCTTTAAATTTGTATCAATAAACTAAAACCCACATGGATATAAAATATGTAAGATTAACAGTTGTTTTTTTTTATTAAAGTAGATTCAATAATCGACCCTTTCCCCCATGATTTCTATATCATACCTCCATTTCTACTTTTAGAAAGAGATTGACTATGACCAATAACAATTTATAACCAACTCCCTTAAACCAAGACTGTGGGAGCCCACAGAGACTCCATCTTGTGGCTTGGTTCCATCTTGACTTAAGTTCAGAGAGTTCAAGCTAGTTTTTGCTCCTCAAGACGGAATATTGGGATGTTTGGCCAAAGGTGTGGTTACTAGATGTTTTGCTCCTCAAGGCCATGTAACAGGATGTTTGGCCAAAGTGTGGTTACTAAATGTTTTGAGAATTAAGGAGATGTTTATGCTTGTTTATTCCTTGAACTATGGTAAGGATGATCTCCACACCTTCTTGCTTTGGATATAAAAAGACTATGAGAAATAAATTGGGGCTGCTGCAGTAGTTACTGAGCCCTCCTGAGTCTACCTTCTGTCTCTATCTTTTTTAATCCTCACTTGCCTATTCAAGTACTATTCGACAGGTCAGCTGGTCCTGACAAAAGACAATCATCCACATCCACTTTTTGGGAATGTGGCCTTAATTTTCTAGGCTACTTTCTGCTAATTGAGAGCACTGTTAATCCTATGGGGACACTGAAAAAAAAATTAAGATCATGGTCAAGTCCTGACTGGAGAATTTTGTAAAGCTGGATCATCTCAGCCAGCAGCCTTGAAGCTATTCTGGATGAAGAACTCAATAGAAACTGCAACGAAGGTGCTCAGAAATGTTGGATCATCTGGGTCATCCATTCTCATCAGAGATTTTTCAGGGAGTCTTCCTCAATCAAACTGGAATTTTTTTTTTTTTAACCCAGAATGAATCCAAAGCCTCTCATTTCCTGTGGCAATAAAAGTAGAGTCTCTTCTCCAAAGCAACATATCTTTTGACTTAAATTTTGAAGCCAAGGCATTTTCAAAATACACAGGTTGGATTAATCCAGCAACATTTATAATCAAATGTCTCTTAGCAGCTCTTGCTCCTCCCTCAATTGTCAAACAATTCAAAGACAACACAATAACATATAGTATCCAGACTCTCTGTATATTTTGTATTTTTATGTGGCTTTTTAAAAAATATTACTTTATTCTCTTTTTAAGGGTTTTACTTTATTATTTTAAAACTACATATTTCTTTTTTATGACTGTCTATACCTTCCTTATTTTTCTCTCCCAAGCTTATGTATAGCTTTAAACACACTGTGAACCATTTAGTGTGCTTAGAAACCTTTTTTAAGCTTTCTCAGGTTTTATGTGGAAATCCTTGCCAAATATTTGGGCCCCACATGTGTTTAGAATCCTTTTTTTTTAAGCTTTCTTTTTATGATTGATCGATCGATTGATTTATAAATATTTGGCTGATGGCTCAGGCTCCAGGCATATCAGTGTTTCATTAAACCAACTCAAGTGGTAAATCTTTACAGTGTGCATGAGAATTATTCCATGGCAGACCATGGCAACTCTTGTAAAAACAAAGCAATTAATTGGGGCTGGCTTACAGTTTCAGAGGTTTAGTCCATTATCATGGTGGGTAGCATGGTGGCATGCAGGTAGATATGGTATTGGATAAGTAGCTGGAAGTTCTACATCTAGATCTGCAGGCAGCAGGAAGAAATAGCAAATGGGCTTCTGGGCCTGACTTGGGCTTTTGAAACCTTAAAGCCCACCCCCAATGACACACTTTCTCCAATAAGGCCACACCTACTCCAGCAAGGCCAGGTTTCCTAATCCCTCTCAAGATGTGCCACTCCTTAATGACTAAGCATTCAAATATATAAGCCTATGGGAACCATTCTTATTCAAACTACCATAATAATTCTATAAATTTGTCTTGTGATTAGGACAGATTTTCCAACAATTTCTGGAATGACCCTAACCATTCTTCCGAAAATGTGTACTATAAAATTTTGAGGTGACATTCTAAGCATTCCCTGAGCTGCTTTGCAACTCCTTGAAATTCTTCTACATTCTGTAGTACCAACCATCCAACTGGGATTAACCTCTTTATATAAAAACAATCACACACAGTTCGTCTATGTACACAAATGGGTTTTGTCTTTAACAATGGAGAAGTTCTATGTGTACTAAAGAATTTTTTAAAGTAAATTTCAGTATGATTTATCACCAGTAACTTTGATTATTACCACATCACATATATCTGTATATGTAGTGATCTGTGAACATCTCTTGGGTGAAAGGGTTTATACTAGAAAATGTTTAAGAAATACTTTATAAGGTATAATATAAGAAATACTCAAATATGACTACTGAGTCTTGCAATGCTCTGACATTCAGATACTGCAAACCTTTTCTTATCACATTGAAAATATTGTATTACCAGAATTCTAAAAGAATTTAAATCACATGGCCTTTAATGTATTTTAGTCAAATCAAGTAGATATATATTATATACAGACATTGTGTATGTGTTCATGTGTGCATGTGTACTATAAGGATGCAGAATGGGGAATTGGAAAAGGCTAAAAATGAAACTTGGATTTGAGTCCTGTTGAGCACAGATTCATTACAGTATTAGGCCTTTGCAGACACTGATCTGCACATGGAACACGTGATGGTACTTTTTACATGCCTGTTCTGATTGAGGATTTCTGAGTGGAGCTCTGGCCATGAGGTTGCCAGACACTGAAGCAGGAGCTAAGGAGTGCTGAGCAACAACTGAATGATGCTTCTGTTGCTCTCCAGATGACAGAGCAAACAAGGTGCCAAGTGACCTAAGTTGTGGATGGTTGAACTCTATATTTGACACTTTACTCTTTTGACATCTCAGGCTAAGTATCACCCTCTCCATCCCTGGATCTTTCCTGGTCATGCTGGCTAAAAATAGTAACTGTACTGTCACTCTGTCTCCTTCCATCAATATTTATTTCTAGTTGGTATCTTCCTAGCAGGTCATTGGCTCTGTTAGGACAATGGATTCTTTTACCTGTTTGTTCTCATTCTTACTGCATCCCCCATAAGCAGAAGCAACCAAGTCCCATTCTGGCATGGTTGCTCCTGAAGGAGCAAATGATGGAGGCTGGAACAGATGCTCTTCTCATACTTTCTCATGACATCTAGGACTTTGCCTATGTTTTATTTTTATATTTTACTGGTAGGTAATAACTTTACATATCTATGGAGTAGAATACAGTGATATATTGTGTAAATAATTAAGTCAGAATAATCAGTTTATACATTGCCTTGAATATTATGTTTTGGTGCTAGGGACATTCAAATCCCTCTCTTCTAGCTAATTAATTATACATTGTATTATTTTTAACTAAAGTCACCTACCTCACAATAGAACATCAGAATTGATTGATTGCAATTGTAATATTTTATTTACTGACCAACCACCTCACCTACCTACCCTTGTTCTTCTGCTAGTAACCGCGATTGTATTTGAAATTTCTACCAGATAAACTTGTTTAGATTCCACATAGGAGTTCAGGTTGCAGTTGTCTTTCTCTTCTGGGTTTTATTTATTTAATACACTATCTTGCAGGTTCATCCATTTTGCCATAAGGGACAGGATTCCATCTTTTTTTATAGCTGAACAACCCTCCACAGGTACATATGCCTCACATTTTTTCATCCATTTACTCACTGTGCACATTTGAGTTGATTCCATCTCCGGACTCTAAATAGCTTTTCAGTAAACGGGAATGCAAGTGGCCATCTGACACCAATTTCATCTTCTTCACAAAATACCTAGTAAGAAGATGCCAGAATTTCAATCTAGTTCTATTTTTAACTTTTTAAGGAGCATTCAGGACGTTGGAGCAAAGATTGGGCGATCTTAACTTTGGGCTGAATACAGGAGGAACAGTATAGACAGTATCTAGACTCTGCTTGTTACAGAATTTGATGTAGACTGAAGTTGAGTTAATTTTTTTTTACTTGCCTGACTCTGATAGTTTACAGTTTCTACATCTTTGTATTAAAATGAGTCCAATCTTGCCTAGAGAAATGAGGCATTCTCACTTTTCCTGAGCTTTAAAAGACAGTTTGTCAGTATTACATGGGTAATTAAAACCTCATCATGAATCATTTTTTCCAAATTATTTCAGCTATTACAAAATGATAGAAAGCCCGTGTGCCCTCACAGCTTTTATTTATCTTGTCTCAGCAGAGAGGAGCTACCTGGGATACAAAATGAGTTCCCGTTCCAAAGATCCTCAGGACACAGTCACAGTTGAAGCTTGCAATAGTGGAAGCCACAGCAAGAGAGGTCCAAGAGCACTGTAATTTGTAAAATTCCCTAACAGGCAAAATAACAACAGTAGAGAAGTTCAAGGAACCATTGCCTATTAGTAGGTAGCAAGCAGGCAGGAAGGGGTGTGAGTCTGAGCATTATAACTTTCATCCACATGACATGCACACGTTTTATTTATTCATGATGTAATTTGTAGAAATTCACATTCATATATAGTCTTTCCCATTTTCGGGGTCAGACATTATATTTTAGTCTCCTCCAACAAATGTCTTTATTCTGTGTGTGGCACACAGCGGAAGACAGTGCAGAGGCACCAGAGGTCACTGAGAGAGCTGGTAGCTAATCTAGGCACTTTGCAACATTTTAGCCTCAAGTAAAAATCGAAATATTTTAATTAAGATGCAAAATCCTATGACAGAAAGACTGTGTTTTGAATTAATCTTTGTTCTCATCTCTTGTCAAGGGTGAAAACTATTTTTATCCTTCTAAAATTTGAAGAATTGGGAAAATGAGCAAAGCAATGATGTCAGCCAAAAGTGCTGCCACCTTCCTGTCTTCTCTTCCATCACATGCTTGTTTTCTTAAGTGCAGAGAGAAGCAACTCTTGAAATTGGTGGGTGATTACTCCCACCACAGAGGGCCTTAAAGCACTGCTGAAAACATGCTCCCCTTCACTTCTAGTTACTCCAGGAAACCTGCAGGGAAGAGAGAGAGGCACAGTGAGATTGCAAGCTAATGGGGCTTCCGGGGAGACAGCATTTCATCTTTCCCTGAGTCTCCTTAAGCCTCAGGCCACGGGGGAGTCTTATCCTGTGAGACTTCGAGATTCATTGATTGTGGGAGTTTAGTCTACCTGTCACATTGTAAACGTCCCCCACATAGAACTTGGTTGCTGACAAATCTGAGCCAAAGACAACGCTGTGTTGACATTTGCTTCTAAGATTTATCTACTGAGAAAAGGGGCAAAGTCCACGTGGCCGTAATATGACCAGTTAGCTGAATGCAGTCCATTATTACATCCTTGAAGAAGTGTAATTCACGGAAAAGCTAAATATTCAAAGATAATAAGGTGATTAGGAAATCACTCAGCTCTACACAGTCACTGTGCCAATGATGAAGACAGTGTTATCAAGACAAAAAGAGAAACACCTACACATATAGACACAAAGGCAATTTCCATAATTAATGATGGAGAATCACATTTTTTTAAGTAATTCAAATGCACATAACTTTTTTTTATTAGGTACAAAGTATCCCAAGAACACGACTGATGAACCATTTTAGTGATTTTCAGTTATGGAATAAATGTTACATAAACTAGTATTTTTTTATATCCTTGGTTGTGAGCCTAGCCTTCAATGGCTGAGCCATCTCTCGAGCCCTGCACACACCTTTAATGTTAGCATGCAGGAGGCAGAGGCAGGTGGATCTCTGTGAGCTTGAGGCCAGCCTGGTCTACAAAATGAGTTCCAGGACAGCTATGGCTGTTACACAGAGGAACCCTGGCTCAAAAACAAAGCAAAACACAAAAACAAAAAACAAACAAAGGAACAAAAAAAAAAAACAGGAATAAAATAGTGTTTTCTAAAAACATTGAAAATATTTCTATTTTGTATTTCTGCATCACATCATGGAGTTGAAAGTAACCTTGTGAGATAACTAACAGAGCAGTTAATGCTCAGAGCTCTAAGTGACTCGGGGAGAGGACTGATTCACCCCCTTCCCCCAGATAACTAACAAGGAGTAGTTAACCCTCACAGCTGTGGCTGTAATCTGCTGCAGGAGGCTTGCACTGGTTAGTCTTTGTCCAGAAAGAAGGAAGAAGGTATCTTAACTGAGAAGATTATCCATCAGACTGGCCTGTAGGCAGGTCTGTGAAGCATTTGCTTGTTTAATGATTGACTTGAAAGGGCGTAGTCAACTGTGAGGCATGCCACCCCTGGACAGTTGGTCCTGGGTATATAGAAAAGCAGGCTGAGCAAGGTTATGGAGAATAAGCCAGTAACCAGCCTTCCTCTGTGGTCTCTGCTTCCGTTCCTGCCTCCTGGCTCACTTGAGTCCCTCCATGACTTCCTTCAGTGGTGGACTATGGTTGTAATATGTAAACCACAAAAATGCTTTCATCCCAAGATGTTTTTTGTTTATGTTCTTTATCACAGCAACAGAAAGCAAACCAAGACAGAAATTGCTAACAGGTTCCCGGGGTATTGTTATGACAGCACTGAATATGGTATGTTATAGAAGACTGAGGATGTTTGAAACTTTGGGCTGGAAAAGCCACACAGTGCTCAAAGCTCAAAGGGAAGTTCTGTGGTAGCCTGAAAAAAAACATGCATGTTAAGTTAAATGCAGACAATGGAGGTCTGGTGTGGTGGTATTGTGTCCCCCCAAATAATAAACTTATCTGGGGTCAAAGAACAGAACAGCCACAATACTAAACACAGAGGTTAGGCAGTGGAAGCACATGCCTTTAATCCTAGCATTCCAGAGGCAGAGATCTACCTGGATCTCTGTGAGTTCAAGGATACAGCCAGGCATGATGACTCATGCCTTTAATCCCATGAAGTGAGCCTTTAGTCCTAGGGACCGGTGGCAGAAAGCAGAAAGATATATAAGGCGTGAGGACCAGGAACTAGAAGCTTTTAGCTGGTTAAGCTTTTAGACTTTTAGCAGCAGTTCAGCTGAGATTCATTCTGGATGAGGACACAGAGGCTTCTAGTCTGAGGAAACAGGATCAGCTAAGAAATTGGCAAGGTGAGGTAGCTGTGGCATGTTCTGTTTCTGTGATTTTCCAGCGTTCACCCCAATACCAGACCCTGAGTTTATTTTTATTAACAAGATCTTCTAACAATTCATGTTATAGTCTGGCTTATAAAGTTTTGGAGTCTCTCAAAGATTCTGTCCAGGAATTTCCCGTGGTACATTTGAATTTAAATGCTCTGGTTTCTGATCAACTGGGGCTGGAGCATCAGCTATGATTACCTAAGACCAGCACGCTGAAATAAAACCTTTTCTTTACTGGGACAATTGGTGCTGGTCACCTGTAGCTAAAAAATCAGCTGTGATTTTTTTTTAATTGCCAATATTTTTGCATCAGTGTTCATGAGGGGGATTGGTCTGTGATTCTCTTTCTTTGTTGCACCTTTGTGTGGTTTGGGTATCAGGGTAACTGTAGCCTCATTAAAAAAATTCTTTGGGAGCTTGAGGGTCACCTGAGAGTGCTTTGCCCAAATAAGCCTGGTCTTTTACTTTTTAATTTAGCTTGATCTGGCTTTTTGCATCTGCGGAGAAACCTATTATTGGGGTATAAAAAACTTATCATCATGGTGCCGACATCAGGTAAGAGTTGAGCCTTCCCTGATGGTACCTCAGCCACATGGGAGGCCACTCTTCTTTTTATCTCCCTCTCTACCAGATGGGACTGACTTTTGACTCAGATAAGTCAGATAGGTCACCCATTTCCAAGCCAGCAGGACCTCTTCCTAGTCAAGACCCCTTCTGAGTCCAAGACTCTTGAGGTTCCTGCCAAGCCACAGCCATGTCAGGCAACCCCGATTCATTTCTGGAGCAAGGCTGCCTTTTTCTGTAGGACCCTTTGTAGAGGAGATATCCTACACAAAGGCAGCCCCCTGCCCCCACCTCTCAATCCCCGACTATAGCCCTGGACCCATTACTCTAGCCTTTCAGTCTCCAGCACAGGCTTGGAAATGGACAACTGTGGTCTAAACCCGATCTTCAGTCATCCCCAGAGTGTCGACCTGAAAATTTATTCAAATTGGGGCTGTCTGACACTGTATGTCCGGAATGCCTGATTTCCTTGTACTCTATGGCCTGGCTTCAATATGCTCTTGATAACCAGTCAAGATGGCCACTGGAGGGAACACGTGACTTTACGTCCTCCATGATCTTGAGAATTTCTGCCAGCATGTGGACAAATGGTCTGAGCTCCCTTACATCCAGGTTTTTTTGGGTTTGGTCTCCCGCCCCTCCCGTGGAAGCCAACACCCCACAGTCCAGGTTTTGTTGGCTAGTGTTGCGGTGCCTCCAGACCCTCCATTTATCTGGGAACTTGCACCCTGAACACTACACCCTAACTGTGCTGCCTGATTCACTGGCATCTCTGCCCCTTCCCCAAACCCTGCCTACTCCCCCCCCCTCCCCCGCTCCCGATGCTGCTACATGCTCCGTTCAGTGGCCAACCTTTTTCCCTTTACTCACCCTTCCTCCCTTCTTCCTGCTCCGGGACAATGGTCAAGGGCCAACTTCCTTCCCCTTATCCACCTTCTCTCCCACCTTCCCTTCTACTGCTCCTCCTCCTTCCCTATCCCCTCCCCATTCTTCAATGCACAACCTGCATCCTGGTCTCAGTCACACACCGGCCTACTCCCCCTGAATCCTCCCCAGTGGCTTCTCATACTCGGTCTCTGCAGACCCTGTCCTCCTCTGCCCCTTCCAAGAGGGAATTGTTCGAATCCACATCCCTTTCTCCCTTCAGGACCTCTCAAAGACAGAAAAGCCGTTGGTTCCTTTTTGGCTGATCCTTCTGTCTAGATCAAGGAGTTCCATTATCTCTCCCAAGCCGATGACCTGACCTGGCATAACCTCTACGTCATCCAGGACTCTACTCTCACTTCAGAGGAGCAAGGCTGGGTTCCGGCAGCAGCTAGATAATATGCAGACCAGACTTACCTAGTGGACAATGTGGTTCCTGTGGGTGACGTGGCAGGGCCAGCTATAGAGCCCTGCTGGGACTATCAGCCCGGTCAAAATGGCCACCAGACAAGAGCCCTCATGGTCCACTGCCTCCTTCAGGGTATGGTATGGAAATGGTCTTGAGCAAAGTTGTTCATGTTTTTTCTTTATTGAGAATTTTTTTTATTCATTTTACATACCAATCACAGATCCCCCTCTCATCCCTCCTCCTGTTCCTCCCCAGCCTTCAACCCCCCCCCCCCCCCCCATCCTCTCCTTCAAAACGGTAAGGCCTCCCATGGGAAGTCAGCAAAGCCTGGTACTGTTGAGGCAGGTCTAATCTCCTCTCCCCTGCATCAAGGCTGTGCAAGGTGTCCCATCATAGGTCCAAAAGCCAGCTCATGCAAAGTTGTTAATTTTTATAAACTCCATGAGATTACACATTGTGCTGACAAAAATCCAGCTGTTTTTCTAAATTGATTACAAGAGAACATGGTTTAATATACCCGCTTTGACCCAGCCTCCCCAGGAGGAGCCACAGTCCTGGCCACCCATTTCATTTTTCATTCATTACCAGATATTAGAAAGAAATTTTAAAAAAGCTAAGGAAGGTCAGCAAACCCCCATGCAGGAATTGGTAAAAATGGCTTTTAAGGTTTTTAACACCTAGGAGGAGGCAGCTGAGTTTCCTGACAGGCTTGGCTACAACAGAAGGCTATGCTCCAAGCTCGTGACTTGGCACCTGCCCTGAGGCCATTGGCACCCCCACAAGGGGACAAGGGAAGTACACAAGGCTCCATCCCCTAGAGCCCAGCCAAGTCAACTTCACTAATGACCTGCTTCAAATGTGGCCAGAAAGGCCATTGGTCCTGGCGCTGCTCCGACCCTCAGCGGTCAACAAGGCCATGCCCTGTCTGTCAGCAGGCTGGCCATTGGAAATCAGAATGCCCCCACGTGGGCTTGTCCTCTGTGACATGCCATGAAAGTCCAACCTCACCAACACATGCATCTGAGACTCTTCCAGCCTTCAAGGTCCTCAGCCTGGCAGAGAACTGAAGTCACCCAGACCTGGAGACTTCCATCACCCACACAGAGCCTAAGGTAATGCCCCAGGTAGTGGGTAAGTCTATCACCTTTCTGACGGACATGGAAGCTACCTAGTTTGTCTTGACCTCTCACTCGAGTCCCACAATTCCCTAGCCAATTTCTGTCATGGGGGTGGGTGGGACCTCCTCCTTTCTGCTTAAGACCCTGCCATTTCTCAGGAGGAGTGGCCCTGTAAAATACGGGCTCAGAGATGGATAGAATCAAAGAGGGCCTCTAAGAAATGGAATAATGCTTTAGAGATTATATGTAAGGTTTGGTGGATATCTGAAATGATGCAAAGTATCTGGTCCTGGGGGAGGATGAAATGGTTAAGTAGAACCATCCATCTTTTGTCTGTGTGGCTCCCTTTTTAGGAGTTCATCCCTCTCCTTTGGTTGATAGCAGGACTGACAGGAGGGTATCAAAAACAAAATATGTCTGGTAGATCCAGTGGAGCTGGAGGCCAGTCTCTGGGCTACTGAGTCAGTCTTGATATTACCTAAGGTCACTGGGTTCTTGGAGGACTGATGTCCTTGGCAGTGGATTATGGCTACTTCTGCAGGGAGCTGGGCCTACAAGAACTTGGCTATAAGGGTCCATTAACTATGAGTGTGCCCTTGGTAGTGAGGAAGTCTCTTTCCTTCCAAAGGTCAGAATGGGTATAGGCTATTAAAAAGGCATATTTAGAGTTGGTATAGCTGTTAGCCCACTGACCTTTAGCTATTTGGAGTGCTCTAGTTAAGGCGATTAATTTGGCCTTTTGTGAAGAGGTCCCCATTGGCAGATGAGTTGCTTCAACTGTTTTAGTGGAAGTGACCGTTGCGTAAGCTACCTGATGGTTTTCTGATCTGTCTATAAGAAAGTTGCCATCAACAAAGAGGGTGAGTTGGGAGTCTATGAGGGGTTGGTCTAGGAAACCAGGCCAGGGTGAGCATAAGGTCTCTGGGTAAGAGTGAGAGGAGGCACCAGAGGAGGAAGGGACAGGGAGGAGGGTTGTAGGATTTAGGGCAGTGCTGGAGGCCAAGGTAACTTTGGGGGTTTTCTAGGAATGGTAAATGAAAGACCTAGACATGTGAGGACCCAAGGAGGGAAAGAGAAGAATGACTCAGAAGGTCTGAGAGGTGGTGGATGAAGTACACAGTGATTGGCTAAAACAAGGTGATCTTGAGGGCCTCCTGGGTGAATTAGGCTGCTGCTATTATGGCTTTCAAGCATGGCTGCCATCCACACATGGTGGAGCCCAGTTGTTTAGATAAGAAAACAACAGCCTGATTCGAAGGCCCAACCAGTTGGGCCAGAACCCCAGTGGACACCAGAGGGAACTCTTGACCGACTCCTCTATCAAATTGGCCAGGAGATGAATCTGTGGACAGTTTATTGCTGAATGATTGATGGGGGAGGATCCACTCCACTAGGCAGGTGTTCTTGGCTTGTATAAAAAGCAAGTTGAATAAACCATGGTTAGCAAGCAGTACTCAGAATTCCTTAGTCATCTCTGCTCCAGTTCCTGCTTCAAGGTTCCTATCCTGCCTGAGTTCCTGCCTTGGCTTCCCTCAACAATGGACTATGATGAGGATGTGTAAGCCACATAAACCCTGTCCTCTCCAAGTTGCTTTTGATCAGAATGTTTTATCACAGCAGTGAAATCAATCCAGGACAGAAGCATGCGTTTTGCCTTGCAAACTGAAACTAAATAAAACTAGGCATATTAGGACCACGATGGCAAATGATTACCATATGAGAGAGTGTTGGTTAATAAAATGGCTTTACTAATTGTTAACCAAATTAGTTTGGAATATTAGAATAACCACAATGGATAATGATAGCCAGTGCTGTGGCTTGATTGAGTATGGCCCCCATAGCCTCACATATCTGGGTACTTGGTTTCCAGTTGGTGGAACATTTTGGGAAAGATTAGGAGGTGTGGTCTTGTTAGAAAAGGTGTGGCTTGGATGGATTCTTAGGTTTCAATAGATTTCCTGTCTTTCAGGTCCTCAATCTCTGCCTTGTGGTTATGGATCAAGATGTAAGCTCTCAGCCATTCTTTTGCTCTGCCATCATGGACTCTAACCCTTTGGAATCATAAGCCAAATTAAACATGTTTTTTTTTTTAAGTTTATTTGGTCATGGTGTTTTATTACAGGTATAGAAAAGTAACTAAGACAGCCAGCAACAGTGCTGAGACGTCTCATTTATCTCCTGTCATCTACTGGAACGATTACACGATTTTCCTAATTGTTTGGTTCAGAGTGTGACTATTCAGTTTCCAACAACTTCACTTTTTCATACCAGAATATAAGTGCTTAAAGTTATATTTTTCAGCATGGTGGCAAATGCTTCTCATCAACCTGTTACCATGGCCTGAATCTGTAGAAAGCATGGTTGACATCTGGGGATAAAATATGTGAAATGCTCTTTTATCTGAATATGAAGACAGTTGATTAGGTCCCTTTTTATCAAGTTATCTAAACACAAGTGTCTTGTTTAGCATATTTTTCAATCACTTTCCAGGCAGGTTTCTAAGTGATACCAGAGTGTCATGAAACTCATGTTGAGAAGGGTCCTTTTCACTCTGCTGTGGCCTCTCCTGTGGAATTGACATTGCACAGTGCTCATCACTGTCACTGTCACAGCATGAGCTGACCATTTTTGGCAAAGCCTCTTTCATATGGATGTCAGCTGCTTCAGTCACTTCTACATGTTCAGAATGCTGATCTCATATTTTAGGGGAAAAGCCACTTGGTTCTATTGTTTCTTGAAGATCTGTTATTAAATTACTTTCATTGGACTCTATAATTGGGAGGCATTGAAAGACATCTCATGTAAATAATTGTATTTTATAGAAAATTAAGTAATAGTGGCTTGTTTGGGAATTATTCATTGTTTTAACATCTTGGGATTCAAGACATCTTACTTAGCATCATTTATGTATGTATATATGTATAATTACCTTTCTTATGAGTATTATTTTTCTATTCTTTATATAACAATTCCAGTTTTATGCTATTATCTCACATACAGAGTAAGAAAAGAAATCCATGAAAAAAATATATAATGACTTATATACAGATACACTGAAAATATTCTTTATAATTAATTTATCTATACTAAAGATTAAAGTCTTTTTGCCAGCAAGCAAGAGAACTCAGAAATATTTGAATATACTGGCTGGATCTTTTAAACAGAATGAGATTTTATCATTCAACATCAAGTCTTAGAGCTGGGAGATATCTAGTGCCATGGGGATTAACTAGCAGTGTGTGACCTTGGGAAAATATTTTGAACTTCTAGAGTTTTTACTACACCTATAAAATACTGAGTCTGTAAAGTTAAAAGAAAACTTTTTAAAAAGCATCCATTATTATTTAGGCTTAATCAAAGCATTTCAAAGAAAAAAACCTTAAGTAGATTTTTATAACTTTTTATTCACACCTAAAGTAGAATTTCCTTAGGGAAGATGTAGGACTGACATGTTTGTGAAGGAAGGTGGTGGCAAGACTGATTGGAATGCATTATATACATATATGAGATAGCCAATGACCAAACTTAGTTAGTGAAAAGGATTTCTATTAAGAAGCTTACTAGATGAGGAATATTTCTTTCCTCCATCCGAGATGCTATGAGAAGAGTTGGATGACTGACAGAGGGTATTGCAAACACAAAGAGGACATGGTCTAGGAGAATTCATTGCATAGCTTTGCTCAGGTTGATGGGGCTGCCTGTGCTGAAGCCTAAGCTTCAGTTGCCAGAGGAAATAGACAAACAATAGATGTGGAAGCCAGCCACGAGATTTAGTGTGTTGCAGCACTATGGCTACCTAAGGAAGGTGGAGCAGTGTCTGGGGTTTGGATCCATCTATGTACATGCGTGTTTGGCCATTTCCAGGAAGGTTGTTCACCAGCAGTAGATAGAGCATAAGATTTAGCAATATGGTAGATGGGAGACTGGATGACTGAAGAATATTAGACCAAAGTCCTGACCAGCTCCACCAGACAAAAGTGAAGGTTATACCTGAGTAAATAACAACAACAACAACAATAACAGCAACAATTATAATACCTCCATAAAGTTCCAAGAACTTCCTGTGATGCAGATTTACCTATAGCATCATCTTTGAGTCCTAGACCCCTAATTCTGGTGCCTGACATACACCAAATATCCAAGAGAAGCTTATTAAAGGAAATAGTAATTTAAAGATTTCAGGAAAATGGTGCAAATTTATTATTAATCAGAACCGTAGAAGTAAACAATATTTGACATTCTGAATATTTTGCTTTGTTTATAAACTGCAGATTAAATATTTTACATGAAAAACAAATATGAATTTTGCTGATAAATAATGAAGTTTTAAATATTTATTGGATTGCTTGTGGGGAGTTTTATATTCATAATAATGAATGCATTGCAATTAAGTGTTACTTTTGATGTTTGGGACAGAATTATGATGTGATATGTATTAAATAAGTAAAGAAGATTATTTTATAGTATGATTTTTCTCTAAATCAACTTATTCTGTGAAATATGTGAACAAGATACCTTAATGAATCACCATGAGAAAGATGGGACATATAATTAATAATGACCAAGGAAAATACACTCTTGAGTTAGCTATATAGGTATAAGTTAATAAGGGGTTTTGAAATTTTTTTGCTCATTTCATTACTTTTAGACAGAGCTCCTTATTATTTTCTTTCTTTCTTTCTTTCTTTCTTTCTTTCTTTCTTTCTTTCTT
>CABHPP010000971.1:71438-83056 GCA_902168425.1 Peromyscus attwateri
TTCTTTCTTTCTTTTCTTTCTTTCCTTCCTTCCTTCCTTCCTTCCTTCCTTCTCTCTCTCTCTCTCTCTCTCTCTCTCTCTCTCTCTCTCTCTCTCTCTCTTTCCTTCCTTCCTTCCTTTCTCTCTTTGTTTTGTAGAGAGAGGTATACTTTTTAAAAGCATAACATTCATAAACAGTAGTCATAAATTTTTATAAAACGTGCCAAAGTTTCTAAAGTTATATGTTTTGTTGACATTTAAGATATAAATTTATTTTAATCTTTTAACTTGGGCAGATGTAGCTCACAGGGTTCCCAGCTATGTGCAAGCCTACAGATGACCTTTCTTTCCAGGCCATCTGCATAGCACTTCCGACACTGTGAGGGGTAGCTAACAGGGAGGACAGTTCCTGGTCAGTACAGACCTGATTGCTCCTTTTCCTTTGACCAAATTTGTGGTGTCATGTTGAGCAATATGGTCTTACCATCAAGTCTTTTTTTTTTTTTTTTTTTTTTTTTGTAGGGGAGGCAAACAAAAGCAATGATAATGTCCTGTAATGTTTTGTGAACATCAACTGACATCAACTCTGAAAGGAAATATATCCCATACCTGGTATTGGGCATTTTATTTGTCAACTATGGCTTCTAGTGGGACTATCCCTGTTTAGGATAGCTCCAATTAAATAGGCATAAACCCACGCGTGCACACACACACACACACACACACACACACACACACACACACAGAGAGAGAGAGAAAGAGAGAGAGAGAGAGAGAGAGAGAGAGAGAGAGAGAGAGAGATCTTATAAAATGCTTTGGGCTTACAGAGGCCTTTCCGAGCATTCTTAGTGTCCCTCCCTCACTGAGACAAGCAGATGGACAACAGTGACATGATTGTTATGGAGTTAACAGACAGCTTTCTGATTGGATTTAAGGCTTACTCCACTGCTGGTGCTGTAAATCTCACCAAGAACCCCTGGCTAGAGAGCTGATAGGCATAAGGCTGAACCTATGACTATTACTTTATTAGATGGATATTATATCAAACTGCATTCTACATACTTGCCTCTATCCAGTTAAATTAGTGAATTTCTCTGATGTTATCACAGAACCTTCTTTGTGCAGTGTATGGCAATAATGAAAAAAATAACAACTGGATGAAGTACAGACCATTATCATCTCTGTGATGCTCAACCATAAATGAGGTATTTCTATCACACCTCTTCCCTTCAAGGGTCATGGAACAGTGAAAATACTGTAAAAGCCTGTGGTCATCGAAGACAGGGTGAAACAGTATCTTCTGGACACGTCAAGATTGCTGTGCTCATGACGTAGGCAGCTGCAATTGTCTGCATAAGACCTGTACATGATCGAACCAGTCAACGTTAAAGCATGGAGGGAGAGGAACTTAGAAGCCTCCACCCCTAGATGAGCTATTGTTAGTTGATGGTTGATAGGGAATGGGGAGTCATTTTTCTTTAGGGTTGTGGTTTCTGGCAGGTTGACCATGATCCAGTGGGTAGCCCCACACTCATGTGCAGCAAACTGGACCCAATGGGTTACAAATAAAGAGTGTGAATTTGATGGGTCGAGGGAGAGCAGATTAGGAAGCACTTATGGTGAGGAGTGCAGATGAATTTGATAAAATACATTGCATGCATATATGAAATTCTGGAAGAATTAATAAAAATGTTATTTAAAGAAACTTTAGCAGCTGGGTATAATGCTGTGGTAGTTTGAGTGTAAATGGCCCCTATAAGCTCATAGGGAGTGGCATTATTAGGAGATGCGACTTTGTTAAAGTAGCTGTGGCCTTGCTGGAGGAAGTGTGTCACTGGAGGGCTTTGAGATCTCCTTTGCTCAAGCTTCACTCAGTGTGACATTCAGTCTACTTCCTCTCACCTGTGGATCAAGATGTAGCTTCTTCTCCACTCTCAACTCCTCCAGCACCACATTTACCTACATGCCGCCATGTTGCCCCATGATGATAATGGATTAAACCTCTGAAACTATAAGCTACCCAATTAAATGTTTTCCTTTATGAGAGTTGCCATGACCATGGTGTCTCTTTACAGAAATAGAAACCCTAACTAAGACAAGTTTTTTATACATAAAAAATGAGATATAACACTTAATATATCATTTATGATAAATTACTTATTTTCTAATATAGTGTGGATAATATTGGCTATAAAGTTTGACTATTTAAGTTAGAATTCAATATTTGAGTCTGGTTGTGGGAGACAAATCCTTGGGAGAAGGGCACGCAGTTTACATGTTGCTGGATTCCGGTTTGTTTCTGAGTTCCATCAACAGCACTTAACTCTCCTTTTCCTTCTTCTAATTGGATTTGTTTATTTTGTCTGACATCTTGTCACGCTTTCATGAGTAGCTCTGGTGCAACCCGTTAGGGATTTTTGACTTGTTTGTTAATTGTGCTTTGAGGAAAAGGACAGCAGCTCTGTGCTGACACAGGATCCAGGTGTAATTATGAGTGTCGCAGTACGTTTCTCCTTACAGTGCAGGGTTTCACCGAGTGGCTTTGCTTATTAAAAGGCACATCTGTACCTTACAGGGATAAAGAAACTTGTAGGAGATTTTGTAGAGGTTTTTTTTTTTTTAAATGTCAAATATGGTTTGAGCGTGCAAGGCACGTGAAAGAGAAAATGTGCACTTTTGTCCTTCATTATAGTGTTTGTACTGTGGATACTTTCATCTTTTTAGAACGTAATTGGGATGATACCAACACCAAATGGCTAGTAAACATTTCTGATAACCTCACTCAATCTGACCTTATACTATACCAGGCAAAGGAAAAAAACATAAGACAGCACTCTGTGAATCCATGACACTTACAAAACAAAAATGTTTTATAATCCACTTGGCTTTGGTTAAATAATTTTCATTTAATGATTTTTTTCATATATCCTTTTCATTTTATTCTCTCTGTCTTCAGTTCTGTTATCTGTAAAAGCTAGTTTTAATTTGAGTTCCTGTCTATTTGGGGCATTTCTAATCCATAAATCTGAGATTCCAATTCTTTCTCGCCCTCCTGACACATTAATGTTTTAATTTTGATGAATGAAGAGATTTGACATTTCCCATTAGTTTCCAGGTTGTCTTGTCCTCTTGAAAGTGATGGTTGTCCTGACCTGCATAGAATGACTATGTCCAAACTTGGTCAACAAGACCCTCATGTGTAATGGCATCTGATTTTTACCTTTGTGCTCCATCCTGTGGATGGCATGGACAAAGAGTTCACACTATGAAGGAATGTATAGTGCTGTCCTGTAGTCTCTATCCTTTAAAGACAAGGGTGTGCTAACTGGTTAGCAGGCATTTCCCTTATGTTTACAAAGGACAGTCCCTATTACTAATTACTTGTGCCAAATCAATTTTTATTACACTAAAATACATACGGTATTTGCCATTTCAACCATTTTAATATAGTGTGTGTTGGAATTAATTATAGTCTTAATGTTTTACAAACATCAATTCGATCAAAAATTTTTAATAGCCCTAAGAAAATACTCATTTTTCTGTTATTTATCATTTCCCTCCCTCAGTCACTGAGAGTCTCAGATTTACTCTCTGTCTCTGCACATTTGGCACATCTAGATATCTTACATAAATAAAACCACAGAATTTCCCCTTTTATATGGTAATCATTTCATTTGTCATAAGTTTTCAAGGTTCATCCATGTGGCTCACATGTCATACTTCTTTTCTGTGAATGTTTCTTTGTATGCAGTTAGTCCATCTGGTATATCTACCAATCTATTGATATTTACCTAGGTTGTTTCCACTCTCTAATTTTGTAAGGTTTTAAGCTTTGTAATTATAGAGATATACTTAGAGTCTTGGTTTTACATCTCCACTTAGTGTGAAATATTGTGTGACATGACACTTCACATTCAATGTCTTAATTTCTTTCATAATTAGGATTGCATTGATCCTATAAATGGCATTTAGTAAAATTGTTATTTCACAATATTAATTCTACCAACCCATGATCATAGGATTTCCATGATCCTTCCATTTAGCAGTCTTTTGCTACATATTTCTTAAGAGGTTTTTAAGTTTAATTCTTTATTAAAGATTATATATTTTGAAAATATTATACCCTTTTCCCTAATACAATAATTCATTGTAAATGTCCTTCACTTTCTTGGGTAGGTTTACTCCTAGATATTTTGTTTTCTTTGAGGCTATTATGAATGGGAGTACACCCATGATGTCTTTCTCAGTATGTTTTTTTGTTGGTATGTAGAAAAGCTATCAATTTGTGCAAGTTGATTCTGTATCCTGCTATGCTACTGAGTTTGTTTATTATTTCTAAAAGTTTTCTGGTAGAATTTTTATGATTCCCTACAGATAATATGACATCTGTAAAAAGGGATAGTTTGATTTATTCGTTCTTATTTTTACCCCTTTAATTTCCTTCTCTTGCCTTGCTACTCAAGCTAATGCTTTTAGAACATCATTGAAAGGAGCGAGGACAGTGAACAGCCCCCTCTTTTTACTTATTTCATTAGAATTGGTCCAAGTTTCTCCATTCAGGATGATGTTGGCTGTGGACTTCTTATATATAAACTTCATTATGTTGAGGTATACTGCCATGTTCTAGTGCTATGTTCACTAGAACTTTCATCACAAAGACATGTTGGATCTTATCTAAAGCTTGATCTGTATCTTTTGAGATGATCATATGATTTTTGTCTTTAAGTCTGTTTCTGCGGTTAGCTTTGAAATACTTCCCTAACTTCTAAGTCTACTTTCTTTTTCTGAACATAATTATCTTAGCATGGATATCATTCTTTCTGAAGACACAGTTTCAGTTTGTCAGTGTGTTTACTTATATACACAATAAATAATTAACTAATAAGGCCACACCAAAACCACGATGAATATTTATTTTAGTTCTAGAATCATTCCAGCAAAAATGTGAATCTGAAGTTTGTTTTTGCCCAACAGATTCATGCTTTATCTATTTCTTCCCAAAGGTATGAACAGAATTATGAGATATTGTTTTGTTTACTAAAACCATGACATTAATCCTTAGAGAAACTACTTAATCTCATTGCAAATGAAATACAAATGTATTTTTTAAACATTCAAATTTCAATGAATGCAATGTGTTTATGGAAGTCAAATTGAGGCAAAAACTATTAAAGTTTTGTACATAGAAAATTTCCCTCAGAGACTGAAATTCACATAAAATCTTTTATATGATTAAATTTAAAGACTTCTTTCTTTGATCAGAATATGAGATTCAGGAAACAGGTAAGCTGTATACTTGATTCTTAGGAGAAAAAATAGGTCAGAAACATCAATAAATTAAATTCAGTGAAGACATTTGTGGTAATAATGATAGAATGCCAAGATCTTTAAGAATCCTTGTCCTAGAGATTTCTCATTGTCTTTAATTTACAAAGGAAGCTTAAAGAGCTATTGTCAAGCTGAATCAAAGCAAAAAACATCATGGCTGCACCAGAGCTAATGCAAAATTATTTCAAAGCTTGAGTACTTTCAAAACAAGGTAAAGGAATGTGGGTTTTTTCTTTAATAACAAAACCCAGCTTCCATGTAAAGGATATTTTTCTCTTTATTGTTCATATCGAATGAGTCCAGTTCATACCATAGTCATTCTATCATTGTTAAGGCTATGGGTCTGGGTTGGGCATATGAAGATTTAATGAAAACAGCAAAAGGGGATTAAAAATATTTACCAAGACAAGGCTGAATCCAGTTTAATATTTCTTGTATTGCTGTTTAGTTTGAAGAGTGACATGAAAGAAAACACACAGAAATGGTACCTTTTAGATTCATTGTCTGGGTGAATAATGTAATACAAAGAAGGACGAGCCAATGCTGCTGTAGGCTGACGTTGGAATCTGAGGTCTGAGGTGAAGCACAGATGTGGGATGGCAGTCGGCACAAAGAGCGGCCATCCTTTCGCTTGTCTTCACAGTCAATACTGATTTTTGTGGTTTCATTGATCTGACCACAATCCACACCGAGTCTTTGCTTAGAAAGAGGAAGCGCTTCATCTCTGTCCTTTTCTCCAACATGTGCTGACTGCTGTGCACAAAGGAAATTCTCAGTAAAAGCTTGTGAGAGAAATAATGAAGGACAGCCCCATTACTCACTGTAGTTCCTAGTGGGAGCATGATCTGACAGCATTTTACTGTGCTTTTGGAATGCTTGTCCATGCTGACCCCTTCCAATGATTAGTGAAAAAGTATAATTATTTTGTTTTACACATTCCTGTAACATACTTTGTGGATGCACAACAAATACTAAATTAAATACAGACACACTGTGTATTAATACGTTAAACTTAACTTGCTCATTTTTGTTCGCTTTCACTGTGTAGAGCAGAGGCTGTGAGCTGAGTTTATGGGCCTGAAAATGGCATAGATGACAGAGAGCGGGGGAGTTTGGGGACACGAAGACTCTGAAACTAAGTTTTCAGTGTCTTTTCCTGGAGTAATACTATTTCACAACAAATGAACAATGGTTTCTAGAGTTCCTAATTGTTTGGAACTGTTCTAAAAAGGTGTGTGTGTGTGTGTGTGTGTGTGTGTGTGTGTGTGTGTGCGCGCGCGCGCGTGTGCGTGTGCATGTGCGTGTGCGTGTGTGTGTGTGTATGTTTGTGTGTAGGTATGAATGAAGGTGTTGTAATGTGTGTATGTATGTGACTGGAGGTTAAAGTTCTACTAAGATATCTGCCTCAGTGGCTCTCTACCTTATTTTTTAAGATAAGGTTGTTTACTGAACAGGACCAATTTGTCTAGATTTGTCTCTACCTGCCCAGCCCTGGGGATACAGGCTCACTAACATTTCTTCTTGGGCCTTAGGGACTGAACCCATGTCTTTATGATTTTGCTGTAAGTACCTTACCAAAGGAGACCTATCCTTAGGGCTTCTGTTCTTTTTATTTTTATTTATTTGATCATAGTCACCCTAGGATTTATGTATGCACAACCTTCTTGTTTGAAAAATAAATAAAAATCATATGTATATGTTTTCATTGAACTTTTTTCCAGAGAATTCTAACTAATATAAGTTACAGCTGCATCCAAATCCAGAAACCTGACTTCAGAGTCTGTGTGCTCTGATTCACCATAAATACAATTTTGTCTTTTGATAAAGAATTGAATTTCAACAATTTTCTTTAATTTTCAGAAGAATTTGTGACTAAATCATAATGCTATTTATTGACGTAAAGAGACATCTTGGCCACTCAAATGTAAATTCATTAATCAAGCTGTTGCTGATAGGTACAAGGGCTTTGCCACATCTCAGGACAATTTGATGAAATTGTCTGTGGTCACCTAAGTAGGTTTCCTCTTAAATGTTTATAAATGCTCCAATTGCTTATTCCTTTGTTTTGGCCATTAAGGATATTATTTTCAACACACCATATACTCAAAAGGATAAAAAGACTCAAAATTCTGGAAAAAAAACATGGAAAATTATCAAAATCTAAGAGAAGGTTTAAGTTTGGGAACTCATTGCAAGATTAATTAAAATACAGATGTTTAAATTGGGCCTAGATTTCTTAATGCCCAAGAAAAATGTAAAGTAGAATTAGTTTTGTGATTCACATGATTTGAAAACCTATCATTTCCTCATAGGGAACCATATATTTGGTACAAAAACAGTGATAGATATTTAATATGGGTATGGGGTAACATGAATGTAATCACAATGCTATGACAGAATCATGTTGCTTCTCAATCTCAAGCTTACATGCTAAGGCTCTATCCTACAGTGTCTGAATCTACACCTGTATTTGGGGATACATTCTTTAAACAGGTAATTGAAATAAAGCAGACAAATGATTGGGACATGATTGAATGTGATTAATGTCCTTTAAAGAAGACAGATCAGAACAATGACATGCTTGGTGTAAAAGACAGAGGAACTGTGGACACAGTAACAAGGTACTTTGTTATTTGTGGACCAAGAGAAGAGGGATCTGAAAAAACCAAACCTGCCTTCAGCCTCTAGAATTGTACGGAATAGATTTCTATTGCTTAAGCCACCCAGCTTGTGACATTTTGTTACAGACATACTAGGGGATGACATAATTGGTTTCCTTATAGGCTATAAAGTGGCACAATCTTTCCTATGATTACTCTTTTTCTGGTGGCAGTTATACATAGCCTGCTGTGGTTCAGAAAAACATTAACTGAAAAGTCAGAATAAAGAACTGTTAAGTTTTGAGTTTCACACACTCTACAGTGGTATCTTTTCCAATCCATTTAGGATGTGAGTACTCCATTATCCAGTAAGCCGTGCACAATGTATGCTACACCCTCCCTAGTGACTTAGTGGCTGTCTTAATTATCAGGTCAGCCATCATGGTCATAAGCTTATGCTTACTAGAAAAAAAAACTAAATACATAAATTTAGTCTTTTGGTGCATATTACTGTGAGTTTTGGTAAACACACAGAGTTGTGTTAGAGTTTTGGTAGACTTGGAGCTACAGTACTCAAGATAAAAACAAGTCCATCATTCCAACCTCACAAATTCCGTTGCACTCACCTCCTCTCTCTCTCTCTCTCTCTCTCTCTCTCTCTCTCTCTCTCTCTCTCTCTCTCCATATATATATATATATATATATATATATATATATGTGTGTGTGTGTGTATACATATATATGTAAATATATTTGTAGTCTAAGACAGCTACTAATTCACTTTGCCCAAAATTTTGTATTCAGGAATAATATAATGTTCAGTTTTTCAGGTTGATGTATTTCACTGAGCATAAAATTTTTGACAAATATTTATGTTGCTACATGTTTCCTTGTGTATTTTTTCCAAGTGTTTGGTGATTAAGCATGAAGCAGCAGTGAACATTTGCATGAAGGTTTTGTATGAGCATATGTTTTTGTTTATTTGTTTGTTTAAGTTTGTGTTTCTCCTGTATAAATTTCTAAGCGTGGAAATGCTGGATTGCATACTAAGTATATATTTAATTCAAAAAAGAAACTGTCAAACTTTTTCCAAAATAAACGTACCATATTGCTCTTCAACTGTCAGTGCAGTGGGTGGGGAAGGGGTTTGGTTGCTGATGGTAGTTTCTGTCCTTGGCTGTGTTTCTGTCAAAACAGCAGGTATGCAATGGAGTTTATTTTTGTTTCTACATGCAGATTACCAGTGGTGACCACTTCTGAGCATTATTCTGACTATGATGTTGAGTTAGTCTAATCATTTCTTTGCCGATTTAAATTTTGATTGTTTTCTTACCAATGTTAGCTCCTATACAAACTATTACAATCATATGTTTTTTGAATATGTTATTCTAATCTGTGGCATATTCTTTTTCTTTAATTGAAAGTTTCATTTTGAAGTAGAAGTTACTAGTTTTGATAATGCTCAGAATTTCAGTTTTTTACTATTTAGGAAACATGTTTTATTTCTTGTCTAGATCAATCAGGCAAAGATTTTCCTATAGTTTTTCTTCTAGGAAACGTTATATCTGAATTAGGAAGTAGCATGATTAAAATGGGATGTATAAGAAGAGTGAGACACTAATTCACTAACAAAGTGTAAACACAGAGGAAAGGCTGCAATCATGATATAGTTAGGGCTATCTACCAGTCAAGAGATTCCTCTGGTGAAACTGCATGTGCTGGCAATGTGACCTCACATATTGAGTGTCCAGAAGAGTAACATGATACATTTCTGTTGCTTAACTCTCCCAGATGCTGGCGGTTTGTTATGGCAGTCCAAGATGAACAATATAAGGAAGATGAGTTCTTCACCGTGTTCTACGTTTTCAAAGCTATTTTATCTCTTGTAATTCCTTGCTTTCCTATTCCTGCAGAATCAGCATGAAATTGCTGTATTAACACACTGAATATTGTGTCTCCTGAATGAGAACATTTCTCAGTTGATTTAGATCTTTTATACATTTCATAAGTGCATGTTTCAGTGTAGGGACTATTATAGCATCAGCTATTAACTTGACACAAACCTAGGATCATCAAGAAAAAGAGAACCTCAGCTGAAAATGACCTTCATCACACCGGCCTATGGCAAATTGTATAAGGCATTTTCTTAATTGCTAATTGATAGGTGTGACCAGCTTACTATGGGCAGTGCAATCCTGAGGCAGGAGGTCCTGGGCTGTATAATATAGGCTAAGAAAGCCATGGAAAGGAATTCAGTTAGCAGAAACTCATGGTCTCTGCTTCAGTCCCTGTCTCTAGACTACTGCCTTGAGCTCCTTCCCTGGCTTTCCTTGGTGGTGAACTGTAGCCTGTAAGATGAAATATTCTCTTCCCTTCCTGGGTTGCTGTTAGTCATGGTGTTAACCAAAGTAACAGAAAGAGGATTAGAACAGAGGTGTTGAGCATTCTTCATCATGAGTACATCCAAGTATTTGATTTTTTAAAAAATTATTGTAGAATGATGTTTAATGTGTTTGTTCTCCTTGCTCAACTGCTTATTTTCAGGATATAAAAGTCTACAAACAGGATTTTGTGTATTGATTTCAAGAAACTTGCTAAATTGATTGATGACTTATGATGGTTAGTTTTAACTGTCAACTTGAAACAGTCTTGAGTCACTTGGGAAGAAATCCCCTGTGGGAGATTGTCAAGGTCAGCTTGACCTGTGGGCATATATGTAAGGAATTGTCTAGATGATCTTAAATTATGTGTGAAGACTCAGGCTAAAATTAAACAGAACCTTGTCATAGGCTGGGCCCTGAATTGTTGAGGAGTAGAGAAAGTGAGGCCTGTGCCTTGATGTCCCATCAATGGTGAGGTATAGCTGGAATTTCAAACCAAATCACACCTTTCTCCTTTACAGTTTCTTTTGTCAAGGGGGTTTCATCACTGCAACAGGAATGGATCTCAGATGTCAGTCATGGAGGTGGTTTTGTTGCTGTTGTTATTTTCCTGCAGTTTCTTGGCATTTTCTATGCAAACAGTCATGCCTTCCTTTCCAAACAGAATGCTTTTAAACTGCTCTCCTTGATTCCTGGTACTCTGTAGTGCCGTCTCCATAGTGCTAAATGCTGAGAGAGGACACCCTACCTTTTTCTTAACTCAGGAGATGAATATCTGCTGTCACCAAGCATGATTCTCTCTATTGGCATTTTGTCGATAGCTGATGTCAGACGGAAGTCATGCTCTTTTATACTGTCTTCCTCGGTCTTTTACCATGAGTACATGTTGAATTTCATAACAGCTTCATTTGCATGCATTTGGTGAGATGATTACATAGTTTATCTTCTTTGGGGGTAGTATAGTGAACCATATTGATTAATTTTAGGTTTCTGACCAGCCTATCATTGTAGGTATTTTGCTTTTTTGATTGTAATGCAATATCACCCTCTTTTGTATTCTGCTGAATTTGCTTTGCCAACTTGGCTGGAGAGCTCCCACCAGTGTTTACGAGGGACAACAGTCTGCTGTTTATTTGTAATTTTTCCTGAATTTTATATTAGTATAATGATAACTTTTACAATACACTGGTGGACATTTCTTTCTTTTCTAGTTCCATAAGTTGTTGTTTAGAATTAATATTATTCAACTTTAGATACTTGGTGTACAAAGTCCTAGAAAAGATACCTGGACTTAGGACTGTATTTTAATATTTAAAAGAAATCATTACTT
>CABHPP010000972.1:0-19753 GCA_902168425.1 Peromyscus attwateri
AATTTTTCCAACATGGGGGAAACTGGTGCCTGCCCATAATTCCAGCACTCTGGCAGTGGAAGCAGGAAGGCCACTTGGAAGTTATCCTCAGCTATAAAGCAGTTTAAAGGTAGCCTGGGCTTCATGAGACCCTATCTAAAAAATACTGCCCCACATACACCCCCCAAATGTAGGTGAGGTATGGGCAAAAATTAAGCTTGTAGTAAATCTGTACAATCAGCAATTATGTACTGTAAACAACAGCTTGCATGAACTGAAGCTATTTTGATTAAATTTTCACAAAAATGCCTGACCAGCAAATCTCAAAAGAAAGTGCAAATAAACGAACTAAAGAAATACTTCTTATTCATTTGTCACATAACCTGGATAAAGAAAACATTCTCCTGCAATACACACACACACAGTACATGAAAATGGAAAATCTCAACAGCCTCACCACCTGCTTCCATATCAGTTGGATATATTAACAAAACTTTTTAAAATTATTTAACTTCATTTTATGTACATTGGTGTGAAGGTGTCAGGCCCCCTAGAATTGGAGTTACAGAATTGTGAGCTGCCATGTGGGTGCTGGGAATTGAACGCAGGTCCTCTGGAAGAGCAGCCAGTGCTGTTAACCACTGAGCCATCTCTCCAGCCCAACAAAACTTTTAAAACTTTAAAATAGGCCAGAACAGACTGATATGTTCTCGGCCATATCAAACACACTATGGTGTGTATTAGCCTACAAAATAAGCCCCAGAGCTGTTCTTTCTCTTGTTTTGATGCCACAGACTTCTGCTTTAGCAATGTTTCTTTTTGTAAACTTCAGGTCCCTTTTTTATGTATCCTCAAATGAGACAGTTTACGTTGAAACAACTGCTTTAAGAGTTATCAGTTCTGATTTCAGCCAACTGTGTAAAAGAATTCCTCTGAATTTTCTTTTGTAATCAAGCACCCAGTACTATCACAGATGTATATTCCTCATACATTATTTATTGAAAATTTACTATGTGCAAAGTATTCATCCATGGCCCAGCAGAGTGCATTTAAATACAAAGAATCAATAGCCATTCCAAATCAAGTGTAGGAACACTCTTGAGAAAGGGCACATGATGGCCAAAACGTCTTGAGGTAGGAAATGTCCAACAAGTGAAATAAAGGGAGATGTCTACAGGAAAATATACTTTTAAGTAATAGTAGGCTAAGCTAATATTACACTCATGGTGCTGACTATAAGAGTAATTATTCTGCAACCCCAAACTTTTCCCTGTCAGTACCTTCTATATTTTCACTTGACCAAAAAAATGTTCTATGAGTTTAGCCATTATGTTACTAAATTGACAATCAACCATTTGAATTTCTTTTAAACCTCTGTTAGACTTGTCTGGCTATATATAATTTTAGTACTACAGAAGGTGAAAGATGCTTGGGAACAAGGGGGTCAATTCATCTATCTGAATATGTAAATTAACAGCAATTGTGATATATGAGACAGAGCCATTTCTAAGAATTGCCGATGAGGAACAGATAGGAAGAATGGTCCAATACAGAAGGATTGCCCACCGATGACTATTAAAATCTAGCCCAGGACTTTCTGAGCACAGAAATGTTGCATGACCATGAAGAACAGAACTTGCGAAGTTCTCCTTTGGACAGCCACCATCTAAGAATTATGACAACGGAACAAAGTAATGCATTAAGTCTTGATCTTGCCATATATTGATAATTATCCATCTTAAATAGCAACTAGAGGATTAAAGGAAAGCCCTTAGCCAATTACCTTGCATACAATAGACACTAAATAACATGACTTGCTTTTATTTGACCCAAAGGAAAACAGGCATTTCTGACAACTCTTAAATGAAAATAGAATTTTTATACCACTAATATTTCTTCTTTCTTACCTCAAGCATCCAGATGATCTTATGTCTAACAGTAATTTGATACTTTGAAAACTTTTAAGGTTTTTTTTGTTTGTTTGTTTGTTTGTTTTTCAAGACAGGGTTCCTCTGTGTAGCCTTGGCTGTCCTGGAACTTGCTCTGTAGATCACGCTGGCCTCAAACTCAGAGATCCACTTGCTTCTGCCACCCAAGTGATGGGATTTAAAGGTGTGTGCGCCACCACCACCCAGCCAAGATCTTTTTTATCTGTGTTGAGTGTTTGCTCACAGGTATACATGTACATCACATGTGCACCAGAAGAGGGCTCTGGATCCAAACTACTGTCCTGTTTAAGAGAAGTACCTCTCGTAACAGAAGATTTAACAGAAGAGCCATCTCTCCAGCTCTAGCAATTTAATATTTTAAAAATGTTAAATATAAGCCAGGCGGCGGCGCAGGCCTTTAATCACAGCACTTGGGAGGCAGAGGCAGGTGGATCTCTAAGTTCAAGGCCAGCCTGGTCTACAAAGTGAATTCTAGGACTGTTGCACAAAGAAACCCTGTCTCAAAAAAACAAAAACAAAAACAAAAAAAGTTAAATATCTACTTTATTAAACATTATCCTAATGTCTTAGTACTCATTCTTATAACCTGTCATTTCCTAACAATAAAGAATATTATAGAGCATCATTATATTATATTATATATATATTATAGTCAACATATTACACTTAGTCACATCTGATCTCCAATTACTTTTAACTAATTTTGGATGATGGGAAAAGGTAACCCAAAATATTTCCCAACCATGCAGATAGACAATCTGTTTACTTCAAACAGAAGGAAATGGTCCTACTAATTTGAGATGTCAAAATGAAACTGCAAATGAGATAATTTTCGAATGTAGGAGGTAGCACACAGTTATGTATGTATCCTGAAAGGAAGCAACACCCTTCTCAAAAAGCAGCTCCTTTTTCTTATTGTACATTACTAAACAGAATTTCCAACTTAAATAAAAAGCTTTAGCCTCTAAATACAGCTAAAACGGCTTGCTTGTTGGTGTGACAATATTTCACAAAATTAATCAGAGATAAAATAAATCCCAAAAAACCTGTTTTACAATGCAGCCCCACGTCTTGGGGTCAGACAGCTGAAATGTTTATTTAGCACTACAGAAATCAATCAAAGTTGCCGGTAGGTAGTCATGTACAACAGAGAGTTTGGTTGACAAATTATACTTACATATGTTTTCTTAGGCATAATCAGCAGCAACTGGAATAATTCATATTTATTATGGACAGTAAGGCTGAAAAACACCCAGAGTCCAATAGCTTTGTCTGGTACACGGAAGAAACAACCCTAGTGCAACAGTTTCCAGCAGGGGACTATTGATGAGGGCAATAGAAAAATGGCTGATTGGTGACAAGAACAAAGTGTGACAGAGAACTATGTCTCCTAATCTTTCTCTTTCTAGCCAGTATCTGTATTTCTGGGTTATTTCTCCAATCAATCATATCTACCTGTTGGTCCTTTAGGTTCCAAATACCTACATCTCAAATTCTCAGAATGCAACTTTTTTAAACCAAAGTTCTCAGTATAAAATACATACTTGAAAAGTCTGAAGGAAGACTTTTCCTTCCAGGGAAAGGTAAAGAAAACAAAGCCACTTTGCCCTGATCACTATCTAAAAACTGTAAGTGTTTTCTTCTGTTATAAATACTAACATGCTTTTGTAGTAATACCTTTCTGATAAAAATATTCCAAAGATTAAACTAAATCAATAAGACTTTGCCAGGTGAAGGACTAAAAATAGGACTTACAAGTACCCCTTAAAATTCCACTTGTATTAAAAAACAAAAACAGTACTCAGTTCCAGAACATCTGAATTTGCTGGGGTTTAACATTAGCCAACTCCTATCTTTACATTTAATCATTTTACTATAAAAACAAAGTTCAGAATATTTAAGGTTCATGAACTTCTAGAGTCAAGCTTAAGATAAATCTTCTGGTTTAGATAAAACAGATTGCACTAGTTAATGGATCTGACCTCACTGGGTAACCCGAAAATTGCTACAAAAGTTCCAGCTGCATGTTCTTGGTAAGGTGGGGTGACAACTCTGTGTGCTTTGTATTTCTTTTCATCCAAACTCGTTTATAAGATGCAAAGGTTTTAACTATCCAATAGAAGGTACATAATTTAAAACATTCTACAGAAATAACGTTACCAGTAATGTACAATTAAAAAAAAAAAAAACAGCCACAAAAAAGTCAAAGCTAAAAACAAGATTTTTACTATGAATCAGTGCTTCTATTACCCTTCTGAAAGAAGTGATATTTTAATGTGATGTAAAGGCAACATTGAAAGTTCATCTTTAAATTAACCACCTAATTTATCCCTAAAATGACAAAGAAATCAGTCTTGTACAGGTCAAGTTCAGTAAACTCACATGTTCTCTCAGCACAAAGCAGCACTAGAAAACAACAGCACAGATGGGAGTTGACTGGTTTGGTAGTGCCTGCTCCATCAATACAAGACGTCAGACGGTATCCATCCCAGAGCACAGACACAATTAAAGACTAGGGCAAGAATGCATCACACTCTTAGCTGATAAATGTCCTTTGTCTCTGCAACTTTCTAGTTTGAATGAAATTAATTTTTCAAAGTAAATCGGGTCATGTAAGTTGGCTGTTTAAATAACATCATGATGAGGTATGAAAGTTCTGAATATCCCTTACATTCAGCAGGATTCACCAGAGATGTGCAATAACTTGTCAGGGGCAACTCCCAGATAGTTTTTATACTTTGGGGTTACAATGAATTCTAGAAGAGTAGTCTAAAGAGCTTTAAAAGGGTATGCTCTGAAACAGACGTGAGCAACTTTTCCTTCAGAATTCATTTTGAACAGAATATCATCAAGAAAAGCTCTTCTCTGATAGTGTGTCCCAACATTGAGCCAAGACGGCCAACTAGCACCGAGAAGTCGCATTGAACTCATCTGCAGTTCTCTTGGCAATTCAACTTTTTTTGTTGTTTTTTCCCCTTCTAGTCCAAGCACAAATGTGGATCAGTGAACACAGTACTGGAAGCGCCATTTGCAAGTACATTACAGTCATCATTAAATAAGCAGGAGGTGGGCACTGTTTTTACTTGGGGAGGTAGGGTATTAGTAGGAGATGAAATAAAACCAGGGAACACACTGAGGTTATTAGAAAAAGTTCACTGCCCTTTTAGTCTAGAGGTCATAGTGAGGAGACTGTTATGCTTTTAAAGATAAGGATGCTGCACTGCAGGATCATGTATGCAGCATGAATATTAGAATCGAGCTGCACTTGACTAAGGAAAAAAAATCCCTAAGTAACATTTAAATACGTGTTATCTGCCAGTCACAAAGAGGAAAAGCACCTAGGGTGAACTCCAATTTACCAGGACCTTGATCAGGACCACAAAGCCTGAGTATCTTTTGTAATGCAGAAACACAGCCTCTAGTCACACTGGTTTAGAAAAAGTGATGGGCTCTGTGT
Organism: Peromyscus attwateri; assembly: GCA_902168425.1. Taxonomy (NCBI): domain Eukaryota; kingdom Metazoa; phylum Chordata; class Mammalia; order Rodentia; family Cricetidae; genus Peromyscus; species Peromyscus attwateri. The sequence continues at coordinate 5,386 of CABHPP010000972.1, forward strand.
TCTTCTGACTCTTTAATGAATTTTAGAACATGATTTTACTAAGGACTTTTATCTTCATACCAGTGTTAAAACTCAACTACTTCCAAATCCTAAGAGACATAAACCAAAGAGAAGCAGAAGCCATACACATTAATCTGTGCTCCTCTCTTCCTGCTTTAAGGGAATCTGCCAAGCCAGTATCACATTTCAAAGTCAAAGTGTTAATTCTTCAGCATTCCTGACAACTAGAAGCACATTCACTGAAGGCTGAAGGTGAGGGAGTGGATGGTTTAACTTTAATATCTGAAGAATGACTCCATTAGAGGAAAGAAAACCATCCCATCTCATAAGGATTAATGCAAATTTGGCTGAAAAAAGCCACCCGGTACTCCAAAGGTTGGTTCACTGTGGAAGAACTCGAGAAGAGTACTCTGATGTACACACAAGTCTAAGTATCTCCCTTGTCCAAGCAGTTGTGTAAAATTCAAGATAAAGGTTTTAGTTTTATCTTTTAATGTCATTTTCCCCACTATATGGAATGAGGAAGAGTCCTCTTATTTTCCCCCACAAAAAAGGGAGCCACATTAATATGTGTATATATTCCCATGACTCTAATATAAGTGCGGATCTCCAAAGCTTAGGGATTTTTCCATAAGAGAGTGGGCCGTTCTGGTTACCCCTGTAATAAAAGGGTATTCCACCACAGAGAGCCAGAGGTTTTCCAGATGTGTGTAAGAGAGCAGGTGCGCAAGGCAAGCAAATGAGCGCAAACAGTATTATGGAAAACATTTGAGAAATTAGCTCCATGAGGACTGTGGGCTCCACAAGAGGACTTGACTGGGTAGCCTGGTCTGACACAGGAACAAGAAAGCAGAGGATTGCTTCAAAGCTGGAACCCTTCCATAGGAGCCTCACACTGCTGGAAGATGTACTGCTGCTGGCTAAGGTCAACCTGGGGTGTAATGCTGCTGTCCTCATCTTCGGTCCCAAAGTAATGCTCAATAAGATCAAAAGCCTTTTGATAGATCTCCTGGTTTTCATGACTCTGCAAGAACTCTATTTTATCCAGACCTAAAATGAAGAATAAAGAATCATTCTTGAAAATCCATTCTTTGAAGTAAACATTCTCACTTACATATCTTGTACTGCACAGTCGTACAGAAATGATCACTATTATATCTAAACGCTAATATTATAAATTAATGTCTTAGCAACATTTCTGTAACAGTCCCTTTATCACCAGTGCCTACTATATTCATGTCTTTAGATGACTACGTCTACTGTCAGCCAGAAGCTGCACCAATCAAAGTATCTCACCATATGCTTCTTCAATCAAAGCACAGTAAGGGTTAATGCCTGAGCCGTTCCTTTTGGCTTCTTGTTCTCCAAGCCTCAGGATGTTCTCTAAGCCATTGAGGGCAACCTGCACAATCTTTGAGTCCATGACAGTGAGGAGATCACAGAGTGGCTTGATACAACCCAGTTCTACTAGGTACCTGAATCAACAAAAAGCACAATTTAGTCATACAAAAAAACTTAACTGTTAACATTTCTATCAAGCTGTGAGGTATCTTCAAGCTTGTAGAAATAAAAATAAGAAACTGTCAACTATGGCACTTTAGGGAGGAAAGTGTTTATTTGGTTTACACATCCCAATTATAGTCCATTACTGAGGGAAACCAAGGCAGGAACTCAAGAAGGGCAACTGGTCTGTTGTTCAGCTACCTTTCTTTTTTCTTTTTTGGAGTGGTTTTTGTTTTTTGTGGGGTTTTTTTTTTGTTTGTTTGTTTGTTTTGTTTGTTTGTTTGTTTTTTTTGTTTTTTGAGCAGCTACCTTTCTTATACTACCTCCCAGGACCACAGTAGGCTGGACCCTCCCCCATCAATCATTCATCTAGAAAATGCCACCCAGGCTTGCCTACAGACCAACACAATGGAGGCCTTTTCTCACCTAGCTTATGTCAAGCTGACAGAGAAACTAACTAGCACAAGAAGAGTGGTGACACACGTCTTTAATCTCAGAACTTAGGAGGCTAAGGCAGGTCCATCTGTGAAGCCATACTGGTCTACATATGGAGTTCTAGGCCAGCCAAGGCTACACAGTGCCTCAAAATGGTAACTATTTTATTTCATTGATTAACAATTTTATTTCATTGATTGACTGATTGGAGGTATGTGTGCCATGGTCTGCATGTCGAAGACAAAGTCTGTGAGAGCTGGCTCTCTACTCGCACAAAGTAAGTGCGGAGAACTGATCATCAGGCTTGGCAGCAAATGCCTTTACCTGTTCAGCCATCTTGCCAGTTCCAACTAAAGAGTACCAAGCAGCCGGGCGGTGGTGGCGCATGCCTTTAATCCCAGCACTCGGGAGGCAGAGCCAGGCAGATCTCTGTGAGTTCGAGGCCAGCCTGGGCTACCAAGTGAGTTCCAGGAAAGGCGCAAAGCTACACAGAGAAACCCTGTCTCGAAAAAACCAAAAGAGTACCAAGTAAAGTACAAAACAAAACAAAAACCACCACCACAACAAAAACACAACAAATTGCATTATCTAGTAACATCCTCCTGCCCATCTTCATAATTTTTGTACTGGGAAAAGAAACAGGAATTCTTCCCACTTGTATGAGTGACTCATCAAAATAGTAATGTTTTGTTTTTCCTTCTTTCTTTTGGTTTTTTGAGGCAAGATTTCTCTGGGTAGTCCTAGCTGTCCTTGAACCCTCCAACCAGGTGGCCTCAAAACTCAAGAGATCTGTAAAGGCATGCACCACCACTGCCCAGCTTTTTTCCCCATTTTTCACATGGGAGGTATTCCAAGATGCATGTTTTACATGTATATGGGTACACATAAGGGATGGGGACATATATGTGTCCAGTGAAGGTAGAGGTACAAAGCTGATGTTAGGAATATCCTTGATGATTCTTCCACATTATTCATCAAAGCAGGTGCCTCAACTCAACACACAGAGCCTAGTGATGTGGCAAGTCTCACTAGCAAGCACGCCCAGGGGATGATCTCTGCCTTCTAAGGCTGAAACAGCAGCTGGACCACCAGACTTATGTAGCACTTACTTGGTGCAGAACAAGGGCTTTAACCACTAAGCCATCTTCCTCACCCCAAATAGGACATAGAGTTTTGATGAGATAATGTCGTCATTATTTCTGTATGTAGTCACACTTCTCAAATACAAACTGTGTGAACTAAGAATGAAACACATGGAAGGACTCTATAGCTGTTATTTTCTTTTAATTACAGCAAGATTTAACATGTAATCCAGATTAAGTATAATGGATGAGACATAGACTACTGTGTCATAGTCATACCAGTTATTCATGCACTCCCCTATCATTTTATTCTCTCAAGTTGTATATGGAAAAATGAGATAACTGATGTAGCTGAAACTTGTGTTTGTGGAACTTGGTACTAGCCTTTATTTTCTTTCTACACTACTTTAAACTTAAAATACATAGATAAATCTCTAGAAGTGAGAGAAAACACTTAAAATTACTAACATCATGAGGTAAAGTGAGAAATCACTGCTGATGACATGAAGATTAAGAAAATCAAAATCACTGGGCGGTAGTGGCACATGCCTTTAATCCCAGCACTGGCAGAGCCAGGCGGATCTCTGTAAGTTCAAGGCCAGTCTGGTCTACAGAGCGAGATCCAGGACAGGCACCAAAGCTACACAAAGAAATCCTGTCTTGAAAAACCAAAAAGAAAATCAAAATCCATTCTTGATTATTAATTAAAAAAAACAAAAATAAAACTTCACAGCAAACCAAGGATAGAGGGAATAAGATAAAGAGCCTTAACAAGAACTATTCAGCTAACATCACACTTACAAACAAAGATAAAGATTAAGGAAGGGGTACTCTCTAACTATACTACTGTTGCATGTTACAAGTAATTCCAAACAATATTTTTTTAAAGAAATAAAACATATATAGACAGGTATGGAAGCAAACTCTATTTCATTGTGGGGGGGGGGGGTGGGGGGATGACCACGAAGAAAAACCAAAAAACTAAGCTGGCCCAAACCAGCCTGGATAAGTAAGTAAAGAGAGTCTATAATATAAGGCATAATAAAAAGCTAATACATAAATTTAATCTTTATATTCCAGTAATGAACATAATATCACTATGGTAGCATTAGAAAGCAGTATAAATCTGTTGGGGTACACACTGAATCCCAGTACTCTAGAGGCAAAGAAAGGCAGCTCCTTGAGTTCTAGGCCAGCTTGATCTACAGAGCAAGTTCGAGGACAGCCAGGGTTACACAGAAAAACTCTATCTTAAAAAAGTAAAGAAACAAAATAAGACAAAAACCTGAATATGAGAGGCTACACAGACGGCTCAGCAGTTAAGAATGATGCTGCTCTTCCAGAGGGCCCAAGTTCTATTCCCAACACCCACATCAGGCAGCTCACAACTGCCTGTAACTCCAGCACTTGGGAATACAAAGGCCTCTTCTGGCCTCCACGAACATAAGGCGTGCGCGCGCGCGCGCACACACACAAATAGAAATAAATCTTTTTTAAAAACTGAAAGGGAGAGAGGGAAGACAAGTTTTAAAAACTCAATGTAGCCACTGCAGAAATGGCTCCGCAGTTAAGAGCACTTGCTACTCTTACAGAGGACCTGAGTTTATTCCCCATCACCCATGTCAGGCAGCTCACAACCACCTCTAACTCCAGGCACTTGCATTAACACACATAGCCACACTCTTACACATATGAATTAGAATATTCTTAAAAATAAAACTTAAAAAAGAATAAATGTACTTCTGAGTCTAATTAGAACACTGAAAACAATTTCACAAAGGGTCACACTTAATTGTTCATAGTCAAGAAATTCAATTCTTGGGCTGGAGAGATGGCTCAGAGGTTAAGAACACCGACTGCTCTTCCATAGGTCCTGAGTTCAATTCCCAGCACCCACATGGTGGCTCACAACCATCTGTAATGAGATCTGGCACCCTCTTCTGTATACATAATAAATAAATAAATCTTTAAAAAAAAAAAAAAAAGAAATTCAATTCTTAGTGATCAAGATTATCAATCTTTTTTTTTAAGGTTATATATTGGTGGCGGGAGTGCTGGGGGGGTGGGGGTTTAAACTTGTTTTCCTTTAATTTGCAAGACACTACCTGGGTAGCACTTACTTGATCTGCTCAGCTGACCCTCCAGAAGTTGCATTTGTGATGGCCCAAGCAGCTTCTTTCCTTGTCCGGAACTCAGCAGTTTGCAATATACTAATGAGAGCTGGGAACATGTTAGCATCTATCACAGTCTGAAATTGAAGACAAAGTTAAAAGGACAAAGAAATTACACTACTTTTAAAAATATTACTAGCGGTCATTATAACTTGCTTTGTTTCAGTTGGATTTTAAGACCAGGTCTCACTAATTAGCTCTGATTAGCCTGGAACTTGCTATGTAGACCAGGCTGGCCCTCAGAGTTCCATCTGCCTCTGTCTCCCAAATGCTGGGATTAAAAACATAACTTTTGAACTAACTTGACAAATGATGTTTGTTTTTCCTATTACCATTTTTTAATTTTTATTTTATTCATTATTATTGTGTATGTGTGAATGCATACGCACAGCATTGATTTTCTCCTTCTACCATGGGTTCTATGGATCAAATCCAGGTCTTTTGGTTCACTCAGTAAATGTTCTCACCTGCTGAGCCATCCCACAAACCCTGTTATCTCCTCAAGAGGCTTATACTTAGTACCATGGATAGTACTCTTACAGTGTCTGTGGTCTTAAGTCTCATCAGGGCAGAAGAGATGTTTAGTGGAAAAAAGCTCTTGCCACACAAGACAGGCAAGGAGTTATAATTCCTAGAAGCCACTGGAAATGTCAGACGTGGTGGCAAGCTTAAAATCAAAGTCACAGCATGTGCCTACTTGAATATGACACAAACAGACATACAATAAATAAATAAAGGTGAAATATATTGAATGCCCTAGGCCAGGAAATGATGCATGCTTTTAATCACAATACTCGAGAGGGAGAGGCAGACAGAGTTCTGTGCACGTGATGCTAACCTAATCTACATGGTGAGCTTCAGGCCAGCCAGGCTACACATTATGACCCTGTCTCAAAAACCCCAGTGTTCTAATGGCATACTTTTACATTCCACTTACATATATTATCACTAGCCTTCCTCATATACTTTCATACTTAAAACTGGCCCAGAAACTTAACATAGGTTAGTATAATTTCCTCTATCAAAAAAAAGAAAAAAAAAAAAAAGAGTAATTCTGCAAAAGGGTATATTTAAAAAAAACAGACCCTCCCTGGTGGTATACATTATTAATCCTGGCACTGGGGAGGTAAAAAAAGACGGATTTCTGTGAGTTCTAAGGACAGCCTGGTCTAAACAGTAAGTTCCAGGCCAGCTGGGGTTACAAAATGAGACCCTGTCTCAAACAACAACAAAAGGCCTTCAACAGTCCATGAAAAACTTACACAATCTAACACATGACTTCACTGGAAAATATAGAAGTAAAGCTAACTTATTTAGCATACAGTCCATTCAAACATTTTGAAAACCCAGAGACTTTTTTTAGATCTTTGACAAAATCATCAAACTTTAAAGGTAAAGAGAAAAATGCATGGTCTATGCATCAAAAAACTAACATTACAAGAAAGAAAATTGGGGTTGGGGATTTAGCTCAGTGGTAGAGCGCTTGCCTAGTGAGCACAAGGCCCTGGATTCGGTCCTTAGCTCCAAAAGGAAAGAAAAAGAAACAAAGGAAATTGAGACTGAAACAGTGACAACGGAAGTTAATAGTTTTACAAGAACAAGGAAGACTGTATTTTAAAGTCTTAAACCAAAACAACATCACTCATCATTAAAAGGGGAGAAAAGGGGCCGGAGAGATGGCTCAGCTGTTTACTGCTCTTTCAGAGGATCTAGGTTCACTTCCCAGCACCCACAGACGGCTCACAACTGCCTTTAACTCCAGTTCAGGAGATGCAAGGGCACCGCATGCACAGGGCATACATACAGTTAAACAGACACACACACATAAATAAAATCTTTTGAAAATGTAGCTCACATACAGGAATAAAAAAGCAGGTACTATGGCGTTACCTGGATCTGTGCCCTATTTCCAGCTGTAATATTAGATATTGTCCAACATGCTTCCTTTTTGATAGATTCCTTTGGGCTACTCAGCAAATGCAATAAACTCTGAAGAGCTGAGCAATTCAAAATTACCTGAAAGGGGAAAAAACAAAAAAAAAGAGGTTTTAGAGTTTTATTTATGGCATAGTTCCAAATATTATTTTGTTTTGGATTATTGCTGGTTTTTGTTTGTTGAGGCAAGGTTTTATGTAGCACAGGCTGGCCTCAATGCATACTAGATGATGAGCTTGAAAGCCTGGATCTTCCTATGTCCACCTCCCAAGGGTTATAAGTAAATCTTTAATGCAACAAACATTATTTTTGTCTCGTAAAACAAACACAGAGAAACCATGTCTCAAAAAACAAAACAAACAAACAAAAAGTTAAAATAAACTTATTTTCCTACAAATGTAGAAGGACAAAAGAACTCTGGAATTAAAAAAATAACTTTATATACACTGTGTTCTTGAATTGTATTTATTCATGGGAAGCACACATGTGTGTGGGCTTGAGCACCCACAGTACACATGGAGGTCAGAGAAATGTTTTGCAGGAGCTGGTTCCCTCCTTCATCATTTGTCCTAGGAATCAAACTCAGGCCATCAGGCTTGGGGGCAAGGGCCATTACCAGTTGAGCCAAAGTACTAGTTCATTAAAAAATATTTAATGCAGTCTGAAATACATATGAATCTGATTTCATTGTGTACATTCACAACACTGTGACATGTGGTGGTACACACCCATACTCAAGAACTTGGGAGGCAAACATGGGAAGATCTTGAATTTGAGCGCAGCTTGATCATTATAGTCATACTCTGTTCTCAAAAACAAAACAGAACAGAACCTGTAATACACATCTACAATGAAGTTAGTATTAAAAGCTATAATATGGGCTGCAGAGTTGGTAGCTCAGTGGTTAAGAGTACTTGTTGCTCTTTCAAAGGACCCGGGTTCAATTCCCAGCACCCACATGGTGGCTCACAACTATATTCAACTCCAGTTCTAGGGGATCTGATGCCTTCTACTGGTTGTCACACGCACCAAGCTTATATATGGTACACATATACACATACATAAAATAAAAAGAATACATCTTAAAGAAACAACTACAATTAGGGGCCAAGTATGGTGGCACATCCCTTTAATCCCAGCACTTGGGAGGCAGAAGCAGGTGGATCTCTTCTGAGGTCAAAGCCAGCCTGGTCTATACAGAGAATTATAGGCTAGCCAAGGCAACATTCTAAGACACTATCTCCACCAAAAAGAACAAAAAGGGGAGGGAAACTCTGTTGCTAGGCCTCTGGTGCTGACTAACACCATTCTAAGTCTTCGGGGTTAGTTTCCTAGGACTCCAACTAAAATTATAAAGTTAAAAATCATTAAAATGGTGGTGAGAGTTCAAGAATCCATCACTGTACAACTGAATAGACTCTATTCCAGAAATAGAGACAAGTACTTATAAAGAAATAAAATGAAAGGTAATCCTTTTCTCCTCTAATTACTGGTAGTTTTACTTAACATCCAAGTAAAATAACCCAAATAGAAGAAACACATTCTTTAAAAAAATAAAAAATAAAAAAATAAAAAATCTGGGTGGTGGTTCACTTTTAATCCCAGAACTCGGGAGGCAGAGCCAGGCAGATCTCTGTGATCTCCACAGAGCAAGATCCAGGACAGCCACCAAAACTATACAGAGAAACCCCGTCTCAAAAACAAAACAAAACAAAACCAAAAAAAGCACATGAAATAAAAATAAATTTTAAAAAATACACAAAATAGATGTATAAAAAACTAGAATAAGAGTTCATCTTAGTTGTGTAAGTTAAAAAGAAAAAAATAGAAAATTTCATCACAAGCAATGAAATAAATGAAAACTAAAACAAAACCATGTATTGTCTTTTATTTAAAAAAAAAAAAAAAGAAAAGAAAAGAAAGAAAGAAAAGAAGGGCAGAGATATACTTCCCACAGTTCTAGAGGCTGGAAAGTCCACAGTCAAAGTATAAGGGACCTTCTTACCACATCCTCCCGTGGCAGAAGGCTGAAGAACTAGTGGGGACAAACATTCTGTCCTTATATGACAGAAAAGCAGAAGAGTGCATGGAACTTTCTAAAAACAATTTTGTCACAAATATTAAGTTTTTATCTTATAAATTTTTATTATAAAAAACTTTGAAAATAAAATAACCATCATACATCAAAATTAACCAGATCTAATTCTATACATCTTAGTGTATAGAATTAGAACAGCCATTCTGAAGCTGTGAAGCTTTGTGGTGGATTTTATACTTTCTCTACTGGTTATATTATTTGCTCATCCACCACTAAAAACCCATGACAAAAATTAGAGCTCGATAAACAAACCATTACCTTTATAGCCTCTTTCATAACTGGTATTTGAAAAGCTAGATAACCCAGAAAAGGAATTTCTAAATGTATATCATTAACCAAAATTAAACCCTGAAGATATAAATAGCAGACCCATTATGAGCAATCAGAATGAAACTGTTACTAAAAGCATCTCTTCAAAGAAAAACCCAGGACCAGAAAAATTCCCAGCTGATTCCTATCAAACCTTGAAGGAAGGCCTCATACCAGTTCTTTACTTGTTCCATAAAACAAAAAACACTACCAAATTCATTCTATGAAGCCAGTATTATCCTGACACCAAAATCCAGGTAAAGACACTACCAAAAACAAACACAGAACAAAAACAAAAACCCTATAGACCAATTTCCCTGATGAACACAGAGGCAAAATTCTTAATTAAATTTAAGGACACATTAATAAGATTGGGCTTTATCCCAGAAAGACAAGGTTGATTAACATATATAAATCAATAAATAATATAATACACCATGCAAGTGAACTCAATGACAGAAATAACACAATTATTTCAACTGACTTTGAAAAAGCATTTGGCAAAGTTCAACATCCCTACATGATAAAAGTTCTTAAGACTTTAGGAATAGATGGCATATACACCTCAAAATAACAAAGGCTATATACAATAAACCTATAGCCAACATTATATTAAATGGAGACAGAGCATTTCCTCAAAAATGAAGAATGAGCCCGGCAGTGGTGGCTCACGCCTTTAATCCCAGCACTCGGGAGGCAGAGGCAGACGGATCTCTGTGAGTTTGAGGCCAGCCTGGGCTACAGAGTGGGATCCAGAACAGGCACCAAAACAGGCACCAAAACTACACAGAGAAACCCTGGCTCGAAAAAACAAAAACAAACAAACAAATAAATAAATAAATAAATAAATAAATAAATGAATGAATAAATGAATAAATAAATAAGTAAAGGAAGAAGAATGAGACAATATGTACATCCTCCTCTTATTCCACAATAATGCCCAAAGTCTTAGCTAAAACAGGAAAAAGACTTAAAAGGGATAAATACAGGAAGGGAAGAAATCAAATTATACCTACTGTAGACATGATTCTGGTTTGATTTTGTTCTTTTATGTTTTCGTCTTTATTTTGTTGTTTTGAGACAGGGTCTTACTGCGTAGCTCTAACTGGCCTTCATTTACACCAACATTCTACTCTCAGAGGTAGTACAAAAAATATTCCATTCAAAATAACCCCCTAAAATTAAGTATCTAGGAATGGATTTAGCTAAAGAAGTGAAAAACCTCTACAATGAAAACTTTTAGACAATGAAAAAGAAAATTCCAGAAGATATTAGACAATAGAAACATATGCCATGTTCCTGGATTGCCAGAATATTATGAAAATAGCTATACTGCTGAAATTAATTTGTAGTATTAACATAGTATGCTGGAGGCTGTGGAAATATATAGCAGACAGTAATTGAGAGTTCAGGTGTCGACCCACCTGATAAATAACCCTCTGATGGAGGAATCTTGTTAAGCAAGGCTTACAGGACCACAGATTCTGAAAACTGGTTCCTTTGTCTGTAATTTTTCTCATGTGCCACTACATTTCTTCCCTAAAAACAGCTACAGGTATTTTCCCCACTGCTTGTGTGTTTATCTCGTGAATATATTTCATCTACTGAGCACACATATAGCTGTGGATGGTCAGGAAGATAATTTCTGCTTAAGTTGTGTAATTTTGATCAATAGAAATAATACTAGGATATTTTTCATTACTCACACTGACATAGGAAAATGACAATATTCTCAGCTACAAAGTCAGCTTTTTTTCAAATCCAAAATAGACTAGTTGCCCCTGGAGATGAACTGCACAAGGGCAAGTTGCCAGGTGTCTGTTTGCTGAACCAAAGTCAGGCTGATAACATCAAGACATAAAATCCCTGAAGCAATTGGCTTTCTTCACATAGTCCTAATCTCAAGGTTTAGCCAACTGTTTATTATTTAACTCCTGAATTTCAATGTCACTGTCTGGAAACCCTAACCACTCAGCGCTACATGCCCGCTTTACTCACCATGCCTGGTCAGTGCAACCTCCCTAGCCTGATAGAAACTGTGTGACTTATGTGTTATTAGAATGGGTCGGACCTGGTATTATGTAACTCATAACTGTCCAGAGTTTGGTTGTTGAAGGAGGTGTGTGTGTAGAAAGAGCTATGTAGAGAGAGCTGCTGTGTAAAGAGTTGTGTACAGCTGTGTATAGAAGGCACGTGTGTGCAGACAGAGTTATATATATAAGATGAGTAGTTATGTAGAAGAGAACTTGTCTAGCTATATAAAAAGAGATGTAGAAGAGAGATGTAACTGTGAAAAGAAAGATGTGTATGCAGGGCAGACGTGTGTGTAAAGGACAGTAAGTGAGTGAAGAGTGAGTGAGTAAAGAGTGAGTGATATAGTAGTGTGTGAAGGGATGTAGCAGAGTAGAGAGAGATGTACAGCTATGAAAAAAGATTAACTGTGTGTAGAGATGTATGGCTGTGCAGGAGAGAGATGTATCTACAAATGTAAAGAGAGGTATGTAGCTGTATGTAAAGAATGTAGCCGGGCGGTGGTGGCGTGCGCCTTTAATCCCAGCACTCGGGAGGCAGAGCCAGGTGGATCTCTGTGAGTTCAAGGCCAGCCTGGTCTACAGAGCAAGATCCAGGACAGGCTCCAAAGCTACACAGAGAAACCCCGTCTTGAAAAAACCTGTGTGGAGACAGATTTTCAGGGATAGATTTTTCAAGATAAAGTAAAAAATAAATTACCATCAGAGAGTGTGTGTTGATTTACACCTCAGATAAAAAAGTCTAGCCCTTGCTACATTCATGGGGTTTTTTGTTGTTGTTGTTGTTGTTGTTGTTTTTTTTGGTTTTTCGAGACAGGGTTTCTCTGTGTAGCTTTGTGCCTTTCCTGGAACACTTGGTAGCCCAGGCTGGCCTCGAACTCACAGAGATCCGCCTGGCTCTGCCTCCCTAGTGCTGGGATTAAAGGCGTGCGCCACCACTGCCCGGCATTGTTGTTGTTTTTGTTTTTTTCCCCTGCATACCCTGGAGGCAGTCCTGGAGCAGGCTCTCCCAAAGGCCACCGATAGTAGTATCTAACAATTTTTCCATGTAATTGTTCACAGCTTTAGAAAAAAACAATATAAGAGTTCATATGGAACCAAAAACAGACCATAGGTAGCCAAAGCGATCCTAAGGAGCAAGAAAGAACCCTGCTGGAAGTATTACAGTATCAGATCTCAAATTACACTATACATTTACAGTAATAAAGACAGTCTGGTAAAGAACTACCATGTAACACCTCTATTTCATCCCTAGGCATATACCTAGAGAACACCATACATACCCTAACATAGAGATATTTGCAGCCCCAAGTCTACCACTGTTTTATTCATTATAGCAAAAAACTGGAATAAACCTAGTAGTCTATTAGTAGATGAATGGATAATGAAAATTTTGTATATATAAAAAATGGAATACTATCCATCTGTCAAGAAAAATAAAATTATAAAATTTGTAAGGTAACTGATGGGCTTAGAATATATGATATTAAGCAAGGTCACACAATTTCAGAAAGGAAAAAAAACAAATATTCTCTCCCATATGTGGGCTCTAGCCAATAATTTATGTATACATGTAAACAAATGTGCATGTGGGCATAGTATAACATGTTGAAAAAAGAATAAGAAAGGTTAAATATTAGGGGATGAGGAAGGACTGAATGAAAGTAATGGACCAACTTTCAAATTTACCATCGGCGGACACAAATAATTCTAGGCATCTACCCAGAGACAATGACAAAGCTCTAAGAGAATGATAAGTGAACAACAGAAGAGGAACACATACAGCTGCATAGAAGTATACAAACCGCAAAAAATAAGCATGTTGGAAGTGTGTATGAAGGATGGGGATGGTAAGAATTCAATTAATTGTTAATACTGCCAACTCCAGATACTAAGGGGAAAAAAAAAGATCATCAAACTGCACAGAGATGTCAGAATATAATTTTTTTATCCCCCAAGACAGGGTTTTCTCTCTGTAGACCAGACTGGCCTCAAACTCACAGAGACCTACTGTCTATGCCTCCCGAGTGCTGGGATTAAAGGCATAAGCCACATCACCACCCAAAATATAATTTTTAAACACTAAAGAAGTGATCTAGAAAATCAACATGTTAGGAATGAAAAAGACTACATGGAGAAACCCTTTATGGAGGGGAGGAGGTCTTGGCACATAGAACTTCTTAAACACAGAGGGAGAACACTGCACAAAAAGGCTGGAAATGGCGGGGTGTGGGTAGACAGACTCCAGAAAGCACCCCAGGAACAAGAGCAGTGACTAGGAGTAAGGAAAGTTTATACTCCCAAAATAAATAGGCTCCAATGAAGAAGGAAACTTAAAACCTAAGTTAGGAATTCGTCGGGTTCTCTGTAAGACAATAAAGAAACTGTTTCTAAGAGGAAAATACACTGTTAAAAGGTCACTGGAGGCAGTATTGAGACTTCCTAATTGCTGTGGAGCTGTTCCTCATGAGGCTGCTCTCTGAGACTGTGGTGTGAGTGGTACTCAACTCCCGGAAGGAGACTCTGTAAGTAGTGTATACAGCTTCCAGAAAGTGAAGCAGTTTTCCTGAGTGTCAATGATACAGCTGTAAGGCACCCATGTTCCTGTAAGTAACCCCACAAAAACCAATGTTTCCCTATGCCTGACTTGGAAAGAATTCTTTCTTTGGTCTATTTTTACTTTATCTGTGGTACGTGTTTCTATGCATCTCCTGGCCAAACAGGGGAGAATAAATGGAGAGGAATAATGATTTAGAAAGAACAGGAAGGTAAATCAAGTAGACATGGCAGAAAAAAAAAAAAAAA
>CABHPP010000972.1:21193-69788 GCA_902168425.1 Peromyscus attwateri
GGAAAAAAAAAATCACAAGTTGCTTTTTCACAGTAAGCAGATAAATTATGAGACAAAAGGCAGAAACGGCTAACAGATTACTTGGATACATGAGACGTAGAACTTGAGAGTTCAGAACTAGATTCAGAACATTTTTGCTTGAGATGCAGCTCAATGGTAGAGCCCTTGCTGGAGCACAAGGACCAATTCTACCCTCCTCACAAAACAAAATAGCAAAAGCAATTCAACATTACCCCCATTCCATTAAACACCCCTTCAAACAACACAAAAACAAAAATCTCACTATGTTGCCCAGGCTGGCCTGGAACTCACAATCTTCCTGCTTCTGACTCCCAAGTACTGGGATTATAGGCACGCACAACCCCACCTAGCAATAAAAAATTGAGTCCCTATGTGCCATACCAGGACCTATTAGATTATAAAGGCACAGACATGAATAAGGTTAATACCATAAACCTCTAAAAACTATACAACCTAGTATGGTTTATGAAACTATAGGTTCATGGTTTGAATACTTGGGCCTCTAGCTAGCAGCACTATTTTAGAAGGCTGCAGAAACTTTGAAAGGTGGGAACTAGCCAGAGGAAGCAGTTCATAAAGTTGCATGTTTGAAGATTGTACCAAGTCTTGTCTGCTTTTCCCTCTCTTCCCAGCAGACTTGACATGGAAAAGCTCCTCTGCCACACATTCTCAGAACCATAATGTTCTGCTCTGTAACAGGCCCCAAGCACAGATCCAAGTGACTACAAGTGAGGCTATCTGAAACTATGAGTCCATTTGTTCTTTCTTCTTCTTCATTATTATTATTATTATTTTGATACAGGATTTTTTTATGTAGCCCTGACTGTCCTCAAACTCAGAGGACACCTGTCTCTGCCTCCCAAGTGCTGGTATTAAAGTTGTGCACCACCACTTCCAGCCCAAATGACCTTTTAAGTTGTTTAGGGAAGGTATTCCTCAGTAATGAGAAAAGTAATATACCTACAAATTATATATAGTAGCAGTATGATTAGTGCTCTTGTAAAAGATTACTACCTAAATTAAAGAGTTTGAGGTTCAAAAGAAGCTTTCAAAGAAAACAATGCGTATAGCTGGAGATATCTCCAGTTCTACCCTGGCCTGCAGCCGCTCAGATCCAAATAAACACAGAGACTTATATTATTAATAAACTGTATGGCCATGGCAGGCTTCTTGCTATTTAGTTCTTATATTTTAAATTAACCCATTTCTATTAATCTATAAGTTGCCACGTTGCTTGTGGCTTACTGGTACTTTACATCTTACTTCTCATGGCAGTGGTGGCAGCTGGCAGGGTCTCCTGACTCAGCCTTTCACTTCCCAGAATTCTCCTCTCTGCTTATCCACCTATACTATACTTCCTGCCTGGCTACTGGCCAATCAGCATTTTATTTATCAATCAATCAGAGCAACACATTCACAGCATATAGAAAGACATCCTCGAGGCTGGAGAGATAGCTCAGTGGTTAAGAGCACTGAATTGTTCTTCCAGAGGTCCTGGGTTCAAGTCCTAGCGCCCATATGGCAGTTCACAACTGTCTGTAATTCCAAGATCTGACATCCTCACACAGTCATACATGCAGCAAAACACCAATGCAAATAAAATAAAAATGAATAAATTATTAAAAAAAAAAAGAAAGAAAGACATCCTCAGCAAATGCTAATATACAATGCTAATATAAAAAGCACAAAGAATAAGAAATCATTACCAACAAGAGTATAGATATGGGGGAAGTGGTGGCTAGGGCAGGGATGGAGGATGAAGGAAAAAAGTATGTGTTAAAACCCAGAGCTAGGAGTGGTCCAACAAAATTCAAGGAACAAACAGGGTAAGAACAAAGAGCATGGGTGGAGCCAGGCGGCGGCGGCGGCGGCGGCGGCGGCGGCGGCGGCGTTGGTGGCGCACGCCTTTAATCCCAGCACTTGGGAGGCAGAGGCAGGCGGATCTTTGTGAGTTTGAGGCCGGGTAAGGCGCAGAGAAGCCCTGTCTCGAAAATCAAAAAGCATGGGTGGGACAGGGGAGACCGAAAGAACTTTTTGTTGTGGGGGCCAAGAATTGAACTCAGGATCTCACATATGCTAGGCATGCAATTTATCACTAAGCTATATCTCAGCCCTATAAAGTTGCCCCCCAACCAAGTAAATACATTAACATGGTTCAAAAATCCAAGATATGGACTGGCAAGATGAGTCAGTATGCAGGCATTTGCCATGTAATCCTGGAAACCTGAGTTTGAGACTTATAACTCATTTTAATGAAAGGATAAAAACCAACTCCAAAGAAGTCCTCTGATTTCTACACAGGAGCTATAGCATGCACATGCACATGCACATACACACACACATATAGTATTTTAAAAATTAGAATGTATAAAGATTGCATTGGTAAGAAACTCCTTTCCCTTCCATTCTGTTCCTATACTTGGATAACAACCAAGTTATCCTCACAGATAATCAATGATACTGATTTTAGATGTGTTGTCCCAGAGAAATTTTATACAAATACAATCAAATATATATTCCCTTTTCTCTTGTCTAAGATGTCTACACTAAGTAATGTGAGGGATAAATAGCAATGGAGGAACAAGCTACAGTGACCGGTGAGAGCAGAATCAAGCCACTACCTACACTGCTGGCACGGGCAACTATTAGAGCCAAATACTAAGACAGGAGCAGATAAAGAGGGAAAAACAAGTTCCCTTGTAGATAGAATAAACTGGAATTAAAAACACTGACACCGTGAGACACCTGAGAACACAAATCTAATTTCCTTCATTTTAGAGATTAGAGAAGTAAAAACATCAAATGCCTTGCTGAAAGCTGAAGCTGACTGAGATAATTAAAACCTAACTCTCTCAATTCTTAAAGTCCATGAGAGTAAGGGTAATGAATCCAGGAATGATGCTGAAGACCTGCTCCTAGAGCATGCCCACAAATAAATGAGAACAGGAAAGGAGCTTCCTAAGGAGAGATAGAGACAAAACCCAAAGTATTCCATTGTTGTGGAAGCCTAGAAAGAAAATTTTAGGACATCATCATTGATGCATCAGAGACATCTGAAAGAGGAAAAAAAGGAAAACAGACTAAAACAATTCACTGCGGAGGACATGCTTGTTACCAAAGCAGAATGGACACTGGGAATTATGACGAAGACTCTTCCTTACAAAAGACTCAGCATACACAAAAAGAGGAAGCTACCAGAAAGTACATTGCTAGGAAGCCCACCTGGTGCTCCTAAGATCCACTACAAATGAAAGCAGGGAGAAAACTGACTAGGGAAAAGTTATTTCATACGGGAACCTACAACTGCTTCAAGTCACAAGACGACGAAGAGATCCTGAAGACACTGAGAACAGCAAACACCAGTAAACAGTGGCAGTCATCCTTCACACTACAGAATTCAATGTAACAGAACTGTGTTCAAGGGACTCACTTTAGAGAAACATTAGCCTGTGTTCATACCTGTGTCTGAATATCATCCCCTGTGACAATGTTTCCCACAGCTCGCAGAGCAGGAGACACCACTTTATAATCATTATGCCTGCAACCATTAAAGAAAAAGATGTTAGAGCCAACAGTTCTATCCAGAGTCTTTTCTTAGGGAAGGAAATCCAAATTAAGGAAGATGTGATTCAATTTTAGAGCAGAAAGGTACTTCATGATTATGGCTATTTAGGGAACTTACCATGGGGGCAGAATTGACCATTACCTAGAAAAGCGATCTTTCCCCTCATTTTTCAAGTAAATTCCTTCCTAGTAATCTTTCCCAGGACACCAGCAATGAACTCCACATTTTTCTCTTATTCTACAGCCCCTCTCCTCTTTAGTTGGTCTCCTGGAGCTGCTGAGATGATTGGGAAGTGCAGGCGACATTTATACACTGCTTATATTCTGAAACTGCTATTATCAATAGTTCAGCTAACTTCAAAACCAAAGTGAGATTCACATCTCAAATACTCTTCTGTTTCACTAACCTACAAGGCTGCCATTATGGCCAAAAACACTTCCGACAAAGCCTGCTATATATATGTGAGGACAGTTAATAAGTACCGATTTCAGGGTAAATGAAGCAATACCCCTGTAACTTTCCTCTAAGACCCTATTCTCTTCCTTCACGCTTAAGATCTAATGATTAAAATGAAACATGCAGTAAACTTAGTAACTTAAGGACAAAAGTGATTATTTCCCAGATATTGAATTCTTAGACCCCAGTAGCACCACGCTGCCTTTAAACTGTACCACTACTACACTGCTGGCGTGCAACCAGTCTGTAATCAGCTATAATCCCAGTAATGTTACACTTAACCAATTTCACATGATGTTTGAGACACTGCCTCTACAACTGGTTTGTACACCAATTAATTTCATGTTGCTTATAACTCTACCATTTGCCATCATATTGTGGCTATATTTTCTTCTAAGTATTAGCTAAAGATTTGATTAATGGAGTCCCAAATTATTTATGCCACGAGTTAATCTTCCATGCTATCACCAAAAGCATTACAAAAATAGGATTCAAAGTCTGATACTAGTCTGTTTTTTTCTCTAATGAGAAAGCAAGAAAAGGCCATTTACCAGAGCAATATGCCTTTCGTTTCTAGTACTCGACCTTAGGCCTTCCCAGTGTGGGGTGGAACAACCAAGATAGAATTAATTACATAGGCAGAGTTTTCCAAATAATTCTGCTAGAAGACTCATAATGGCAGAGGAATAATAGTCTCCAATGAGTCTCAAAAAACAAACCAAAAAATGGCATCAATATAAATAAGAGACAATCAGCTAATGCATAACAAATCAATAAAATACATAACCAAAGTACTAGAAATATGGAAAATAGTAGAGTGTATAAGTTAGCACCAGCTGCTAGCTTGACACCGCCTAGGGTCACCTAAGTAAGTCTCAACTGAGGGACTGCCAAGTCAGACTGGATTGTGGCCATGTCTGTGAGAGACTATCTTAGCTGATGAGTGATGCGACAGGGCAGGGCCCAGCCCTCTGTGAGTAACACCAACCCTAGTGATAAGCTGGCTGAGCAGGGGAGCAGGACAGAGAACAAGCCAGTAAGCTGCATCCATCCACAGTTTCTACTTCAGTGACAGACTGTGACCTGGAAGTCCAGTCAAGTAAACCCTTTCCTCCTCTAAATCGTTTTTGGTGTGGCTTCTCACAGATACACTTTCTTGAAAGTCATCTTACATGAGAAGCTCCACGAGTCTCCTACATACTCCTGCATCAATGACTGCTTGAATCTTATCATTGGGTCCATCGGACAGGTAGGAGAGGGCCCAGCAGGCATCAGCCAGCACGTCAGTGTCACTGACAAACAGCAACCAAGACAGGACATTCAGACAGGGAGAAACCTAGAAAAGAAAAGACGATTAGACATTCAACAGAGACAAAGAGAAGAGAGATTAAGACTCTCAGACCCTGGCGAGTTGCAGAATGGTTTATACTTCAAATGTCTGAAGGACATTTCAATCTCTGGCATTGTGCTTAGTACTCATTCAGTTAACTGAGCTGAGGTAGTCAGAACCCAAGGAAAATGATTTAAAGAAGAAAAATGTTATGCATTAGTCCTTAAATTAGAATTCTGTCCTACAGTACACACTTAGAGAAAAGGAGGGAAAGGAATTTTCACAAATACTACAGCTGGGAAATTCTGTTGTAGAACTTTGTTATCGACAAAGACTGCTATGGTTCTAAGAGTGATATTTTTATAAACTGGCAGTGAGAAATTACTCTAAATTAAAACAAAAATTACCAAAAGCATTGTCTCCACAAACAAATACATTTTAACGAAAATTATCTTTCAGTAAACATTAATGTTGGTTACTATATTCTCTTAAGAGCATTTTTTTCCCTAACAATTTCCCACAAACATAGTGTTTACCTTAGCAAATTCTGGAGGTGGACTCTTCCCTCTACAGAGATTAGATAAAGCCCATACTGCATTCCGGGTCATGGTCAAGCGATTCTGCTTTGAAAATAACCTACAAGTATAATGAACCCACAGTAAATTATAAAAGATATTAATTCTCTATAAAGAAAATAATAGCACTGATAAGAGATGTCTTTAACTATACTCTAGAATAAAGATTATTTTCCTAAATTACTCATTTTCTGAAGATAAACTGCATTAATTCTAATGCCGTATTTTAGAATTTCAGTAAGAGGCATCACCCTAACAATGTAACAAGAAAATACTTGGAATCAAAGTAACACTAGGAAACACAAAATGACTTCCAAGATGTAATACTTCCCATACATTCATTCCTCAGAGAAAGAAAGGAGACTTACTGCAGAAGAGGGGGGAGGATATTGCAGTCTAAGACATAGTCTCTGCACATGGTACTGTCTCCAGCAATGTTGCCAAGAGCCCAGACTGCCTGTGAAGGAGTTAGTCATCAATAACATTGAACACTTTCATTTTCTTATAATTCTTTCAAAGAGATGCCAGCATATCACAGTAACACTTTATAAAATCAACATTTTACATATGGACTATTATTGACTTTCTTAAAATCACTCATCAGGGAGGCAAACCAGTTATAGTATCAGAGTTAGAAACTGTGATTATACACAATAAACAAAAGAAAATGTTATTTCATTAAAGTAAAGGCTTTACTAGTAAAAGGGAACTTCTTTCCCAGTGCTGAACTTAGGACCTCACATGGGCTGGACAATTGCTCCCCCACTAAGCTATATCCCCAGTCTGAAGCCAATTATTTTTAAAGGATCCTATCCTCACTCATAAGTAATATTCTATACAATCCTTTATACAAACAGGGATTTAAATGGCTTAATTGGTGGATTAAAAATGTATTTAGGTTGCTTAAAATAGGAAACTATTTTAAGATGATAACATTTATTAAAGCTGTGAAAGTGGTGAATGCAATTTCACAACAATGGCTTCATAGGTGTATAGGTCTAAGAATGATACTTTATTGTGTTTTAATTCTCTCTCAAAATTACAAATCACTTAGTAGTGATTTATCCTTACAAACTTAATAAGGCTGGCAATAATAAAAGTTTGTTTTCTGTCTTTTCTGAACAAATGACAAAGACTTTTAATAGTAGCAATAAAGACTCACATTAGAAAAGGCCCTTTTATAAGTAATATGTCCATGACGGAAAAAAAAAAGACAGCTAAAAGTTGCAAGAATCCCATGGTTGGAGGGGAAATACTCACTAGAGGATTTTTTCTATTTAAACAAGCTATGAATCACTGTGAGTAAGTAATCAAACTCAAGCTGGGTATGACTATGTGAAATGTGTGTTCTCCTATCTGTTTCTGCTGAGATTTTTACCTGCTCCTGGACATCTTCAAACTCTGAGCTAAGCAACTCGATGAAGATAGGCACCGCTCCTGCCTGAATCACAATCCGGGTCTGAAGAGAATTTCCTGAAGCAATATTTGTCAGGACCCAGGCTGATTCAAACTACAAAGACAAAAGTAAGTTTCATTATCTTATTAAAATTTTAGAAAGTTGTTTAATTATAGCAATACGATGTTTTGTACATTAAAAGGAATCTGGGATCATTATTATCATACTGTAAATACCATATTAATTTAAAAATAATTTCCAGAATCCCTCAGTCTATAAAGGAATATTTAAAGTGCCTAAAATTTTAGAACTAAGTATAGTTACCATGAAACCATAGGGAAAAAAGTGTGTTTTATAATTTTTTGTTTTTGCTTTTTGAGACAGGGTTTCTCTGGATAGCCTTGGCTGTTCTGAAACTCATTCTGTAGACCAGGCTGGCCTCAAACTCATGGACATCTGCCTATCTCTCCCTCCCAAGTGCTATGATTAAAGGTGTGTGCCATCACCACTCAAGAGATCTCCAAAAAATTTTAATGAAAGGAACAAAATGACAAAAAAAAAAAAAAATACTTCAGTAACACACCATCTCATCAATTAAAGGGTTAAAAAGGAGGAAGTACATTAATACATGTATTGTACAGATCATCTCTAGACAGAGTCACAGAAAACCATCAATACTTATTGCTTACATGGACAGGCCTAGATGACTGGGAAATGCTAAGAAAAACAACTCTAATGAACAGTCTATGTTCCTTTGGGCCTTGTATGTGGTATTGTTTTCATGATCCAATAAACAAATTATTTCTAGGGGATGGGCAAAGTGAAATAGAAAGAGAACATTAGCGTAAGATGTATTTTACACAATTACAACTGAAAAGGGCAAAAGATATTATAAGTAAATTAAACAGGTAAAAAGAATTTAACAGGCATATAATCAACAGCAATGTCTGCTCTTCAGAGTATATGAGCATCTAATAGATGAGAAGGTCTCAGGTCCAGAGATAAATTCCAAATAAATTGACCCCAGTGGAGAGAGAGTCTCACTCTCATCCTTACTGGCCTGGAGCTCTCTGTGTAGACCAGGTTGGACTTGAAATCAGAGATCTGCCTGCCTCTGCCTCCCCAGAGGAGGGATTAAAGACAACTGCCACCATGCCAACCAAAGACAAGTTTCTGAATAGAGAGAGGTAAGAAAAAGGAAAAAAGGGAGGAAGAGGAGGAAGATGGAGAGGTGGTGGCAAAGGTAAAGTGAGTAGAAGGTGATGCTGTGGGATATTCTGTATGGCAAATGTGTTGCTAATAAAGCACTGATTGGCCAGTAGCTAGGCAGGAAGTAGGCGGGACTAACAGAGAGAATTAAAAGAGCAGGAAGGCAGAAGGAGACTGCCTGCCAGCCTGCCAGCCAGCAACCGCCAGGACAAGCAGCATGTAAAGATGCCGGTAAGCCACGAGCCATGTGGCAAGGTATAGATTTATGGAAATGGATAACTTAAGATATAAGGACAGTTAGCAAGAAGCCTGCCACGGCCATACAGTTTATAAGCAATAGAAGTCTCTGTGTTTCCTTGGTTGGGTCTGAGCGGCTGTGGGACTGGCAGGTGAAAGAGATTTGTCCTGACTGTGGACCAGGCAGGAAAACTCTAGCTACAAGGTGATCTAATATTACAGTATTGGTAAGCAGAAAATATGAAGAAAAAAAAAGTATGGCCAACAAATTTAGAGATCCCTTTCTCTTTGGCTTAACATTAAAAAAAAAAAAATCCAAGAATCAAAGTTTATATTCAGTGAAGACGCCTAAATTTTGGGTTAATTCCTTCCACCATTCTCTATCCTTTAAAGAATAATGTATGCAGTTGAAAAAGTGTCACATTTCTGTTTAATAGTGTAACTTCAAATGAGAGATCAATTACATGTCATCAAAACTATACTTGTAGCTAATCATTTTCTAAGCTTTGATATCAATTAAAAGGCACCAGTCAGAGGGAAAATATAGTCATCAACCACTGAAGGTAGCAGGACAATTCCACGTGGCTGACAGTAAATTCCCAGCAGAAGAAACAAGAAGGTCAGAATGAGAGAAACATATGTGTTCTTTGTTGTCCTTTGAGGGTCCGTTAGTTGGCTCACTTTTAAGAGTAATGCAACCAGTGGAAGGGCCTTCATTTACGGTTGGGTCTACAGGTAAAAAAATGGCATCTCTGAAAGCAGAAACTTTGGCTAATGCTACACAACTTATATACAAGTAACTACATCAATAAAGACTTTGGAGGAGGGGTTAAAAATTAAACCCAAAATATCACGGGAGAGGGGGGAGCACATCATACATTTATCTCTAGTTAAATTACTAATGAAAGAAATGTTCAAACTATTTTAAATTTCTCTGAAACACACACATTTCAACTGCTTTAGTTGTACTATGTAGAGAAAGAAATTTCAAACAGTATACCACATTATTTAACTATAGAGGAGGCGCTGCCTAAAATGTAGTTTATGTAACTCACTATTAATATTAACTGGTTAAAATACAAGACAGATGATGTAAGAAAGACTGCCCGACTAGAAGGCAGGCTCAAAGTTTAAAAAAACTGCCCATTACTACAGAGATCAAGTGAGAAGAAGGTGAAAACTCTGAGGAAAAGGAATCTGGAAGGAGCAAGTCATATCTGGATACTACATATCCCTGACGAAAAGGGTTGCAGTCATATTTTGATGCAAAAATCACAGTAATACTCTGCTAACATAAGGAACATAATAAAGAGTTATCAGTGGGAAAAAAATCAATTAGAATAGTAATGCCACCAGGGTTCTTATTGCTGGCTGAGTTTAACAAGAAAGGTCTCTGAGAAATGAAAGAATCAAAAGAATGATGAATCAAACAGAAAAACAGAACTGTGATGATGATTAGGAAAATGAAAAAGTAAGCAACAGCTGAGCATAGATGACAAACATTACACATGCTTTTGCAAAAAACGTAATATGCCATAGTTATGCTTATATTCAGTACATAATCATAATGACCATCTTTAAATTCAGAGAAGATTCCAGAATGGAAATTAAAAAGTAGTTTTGATATTGATTACTTCAGTGTTTTCACCTGATGATGAGGTAGAGCCGTGTGTGGGGGTGGGGGGTGGGGGCTAAGAAAGACAGAACTCACTTCGGGAATGTAAGCCAGTACCAAATGTGTTAGATGTGCAAGTACACTTTTTTAAAGCTTGGATGTCATTTCCTCATAGTCTATACTATATTTCACTAAGATTTACAGCTTTGTTTTTACCATTTCAGCCTTGGGTGCTAGATTAGAATGCAACCAGAGAGAGATTGTAAAGAGGAAAGCTTAAACTAATAGTGAACACAAATACATAAAGATATGATAGAAACAACCAAAAGAAACAATATTAATAACTTAAGTAATCATATAACCCAAGAGGAGAATAACCTGAAAAGTGAAAGAGAGTATCTAAGAAATGTTATTACCAAAAATAACAAATCGTGGACAAAATCATCACAGCCTTAGCTTTCTCTATGTAGTCTTACACTAACGCACTCTTCGAAATCCAAGAACTGCATCACAGGAAATAACCTATTGTGTAGCTACAACTACTTATACATTATTATTCCACTGATGTTTTGCACAGGAACTTGCTAAGTAAGGACTGATTGCTACTACTGCGGTCTGTGTTCTTCAGATTGGAGGTTTCCTCTCTGTCCTCTTTCTGAGTCTCTACCTTCTGGTGCTCAGTTCCTTTCATAAGGAAAATGAGAATCCAAAGCTGAAGCACTTCTGACCTCCTATCAAGTTTCCCACTCCAGGTTGAGGTACGCCTGGCTCCCTTTCTCCATTTGGATCAGGACTCTGTTGCTGGCCACTTTGCCGGTTCCACTCTGGTTCCTAGCAAATGCCAGGCTCACCTGGAGAGCAAGTGAAAAGAAAGGCTCACATCAGAAAAATAAACCCAGATTATCAAACTCTGCAGAGGAGAGCACCTGAGGTATCTGAGCAACCCTCCAGGAAAGGCAGAGAGATCAGTGAAGACAGGGAGGGTAAGAGGATGAAGGTTTACTGCAGTTTATCATACTAAGCTTCCAGAGGGGACAAGAAAGGGGGAAAACTAAGCCAATTTCATTCAAATTCACAACTTTTGGACGAGTGCCATCTAGTATTTAGAAGCAGGAAGCAATTTACTGTTTCTAGATAAAACTTATAAAAGGTTTGGCAACACAGCATCTTAGCACTGCATTAGATAGTATAAAGATGCTGGCCCTGACCTTGAACAAGTGAGCCCACAGAACATGTCTCATAGCAAAGGCTAGAGGGTGACACTAAGCTTGACAACACTCTAAAGCTAAGGCACTGCTTAATTCCAGAATCCTAGATTCTACCCACATTCACCTCCAACTGAATGGCAAGGGAGGATCTGGATAGTGATGTCCCAGTGGAGGCCTTTGGGGCTCTCTCATGTGAGATAATCCACTGATTTGAGAAGAAAAAACGGTAGTGAAGTTCACTAAAACTCAGTTCTTTAGCTATGGGATGAAAACACTTGGCCATGGGATTTATTAGAGAACTGAGCCATCCATTTCATTTGGGCCATACAGTATCAGTCTCTTTCTGAAAGAGAAATGGCAAAAACCTTATTCCAAAGATGTGCTACTCACTATCTTACATTTAGCGCTGCCCACAACCCACAAAGCAAGGAATGCCCTCCAAGCTTTCCAAAACACATCTAATTATTTGAAGGCATGGCAGAGCAATTATGTCTCCTGACTCCTCCCTGAGTATAACTGCTCTTAACTGCTTTGGTGGTGACCGATGTTACCCAATACTCAAGCCGGAGAGAGAATGCCATGCTGTGCTTAACATGCAGAAGGAGGGCTGGAGACAACGACCCTCGACACTAGATTGGTTACTTCTCAGTGTTAGATAGCTAAGGTAAAAATTCATGAAGCAGTCACTTCAGAGGAATCATTTTTCAGTCTTTCATCCCAATTACTAGTCTGGACAAGGGTGGAATCTAGAAATTTAGATAAAAGCAAATCAGAGATTTTGAAGGCTTGACCTAAGTAAGTTCTAACATATTATGAATCACAAAATGATGTAGAATTTCTGTGTCAGCCAGAAAAGGGCACTGTACATGAACATACTATACTGCTTATAGAGAAGAGGACAGGAGAATGTAGAGACAAGGAGATTCGTTTCTCAAGATTTTTCATTTTAAGTCTGGAAGTTTCTGCTTTATTTCTTTAGTGCATAAGAAAGTAGAGACCTCTATAAGCATCTAATAAGAACTGCCCACCTGAGAGTGTAAATGGTACCACTCAACTACACATTACCAGAGACTGGAGAGCAACATTTTCATAATCTATAATTAACAAAATGGCCATCTTCCCTAATGCCCTTTTCCTACAAACCATTTCAAATGATAAACTGCAGTAAGTCTCCTCTTTTGATCCCTATGGTCCTCTTGGTAGGTTGCTTAGTGGCTCAGGCTCTGTTCTCTGCAGTGTTGGTCATCTGGATTTCTTTTTTTTTTTTTTTTTTTTTTTCTGCGAAAAATCTCTCTTCCCTTGCTCTCAGGGTAAACATGATTTTTCAACTGTCTGGTGATTCTGGACTTAGATGGAGACCAGAATTATAATAATCCAGGAGGCAGCAAGCAAAACAGAATCTTAATTCAAATAAACACAGGGATTGGCAAAGGTCAAACTGGAGAAGAAAACTGATGGGAAGAGAAGTACTCTACCTTTGTTGGATTTCTTCCTTCTCCTTCTGGAAGAAATTCATCACCACAAGAAAGATGTAAAATAAAGAGAAAGATGGAGGAGGAGGAGAGAAGTATCAAGACAAAGCATTAAGACTCATAAGCCATCTGCCATGACCTAGCCAATAAGGAACCTGGGACAAGGACCATCATTTATGAAATGTCTCAAACAAGAGTGACAAAGGAGGTGGGAATTACCTTATCATTGGCAAATATTTCTCCCATCTTCAGATCTACTTGCAATTTGACCAAATTTTATAGCTGTAAGCTATCTCTAAAAGGCCTGTGCCCTTCAGATTACATACAATACTTTGGTGAGAATTTATGGGTTATAGGTATTTGTCGATAACTCAGACATTAAAGGAATCTACTACTGAACAACCAAATTAGTAGCAAAAGTTTAACTTTACCCAGGAAAAAAAGTAATATTTTTAGAATTCCAAATACTCAAAGGCTATGAGTTTGACAGCTGGCTCCTTTTACTGTAAAGGTTACTCAATCCTAGGGGGCTGGAGACATGGTTCAGTGGTTAAGAGCACTGGCTGCTCTTCCATAGGACAGGGATTCAATTCCCAGTACCCACATGGCAGCTCACAACGGTCTGTAACTCCAGTTCCAGAGTACTCAACACCCATGGCAAAACACCAATGCACATAAAATAAAAACAAATAAATTAGAAATTAAGACTAGAAAAATTATTTTACAAAAATATTCAATCCTAAGGTGCTAAACTCTCTGTATAGTCCATTAGTAGAAAATCAAACTTAAAGCCAAAAGATCTCATGGCAAAGTTTCCTTGTGGGCTCTTTCAGTGTAGGAGAGGGTTAGTAAGACCAGGTCTGATTACTGAGTTTCTAGGCCAATCCATGTTACACATACACCATCTTGAGAAGGCCAACAAGTAGTCTAACAACGCCCCCCCCCCCCCCCCACCCCGCCCCAAAGAAACATCATATAGCTTGAAATATGCTCCTGGTTATGACAACTCCTAGAGCTAAAAATTCAAATAAGACAAACTCCAGCAAGTATTGATCAGGACCTACATGTTAACAAACCTATACAAGCAGTTTACAAGGCAGTTATCACTAATACCATTATAAACATCAAGCCTTCATATAGATTAAGTAACTCATAGACAAAAAGTTTTCAAGAACAAAGTTCCAAGGCAAGAAATGAAAATATCCGCACCTGCAGTGTACAATTTTCTTTTCGTTTGAGGAACTCGACAAACCTGGCCACTACTCCTGGTGTGTTGATGACTTCATCAATAGGAGGATTAGGTTCTGTTTCCCCATAAAATAAAATAAAAGATTTCAATACAATGACTTCATAGATCAAAATTAGTCACAATACCCCTTTCTTATCATTCATTGGCCAGCTTTCATGTTAGAAATCTATCCCCCCAAAAAAAGGTTAAAATTGAATTTGGTCACTTTCAAAGTAGTGTGGCTTGAAAGGTATCACAAAAATATAAGCTTATATACTGAAAATGAAGCAAGGGCAGAATTCTTTGTTTTTGCAGAATAAGCAAAATCTTTTGTGTGTGTGCATCCTCAGCGCTGGACTGTAAGCTAAGCAAACTCTTTTTTTTTTTTTTAGATTTTATTTTTCATTATGTATACAGCATATATGACAGCAGGCCAGAAGAGAGCACCAGATCTCATTACAGATGGTTGTGAGCCACCATGTAGTTGCTGGGAATTGAACTCAGGACCTCTGGAAGAGCAGTCAGTGCTCTTAACCTCTGAGCCATCTCTCCAGCCCAGCAAATTATTCTTATCACTGAGCTATACTACCAAGAATTCTCTGCTACAGTGGTTCTCAACCTTCCTAATGCTGCGATCCTTTAATGAAGTGAAGTTCCTTATGTTGTGGTGACCCTCAACCACAAAATTATTTCATTGCTATTTTATAACTGTGGTTTGCTATTGTTATGAATCATAATGTAAAATATCTGATATGCAAGATATCTGTTATGCGACCCTTCAACAACCTCCAAGGGGTTGCGACCTACAGGTTGAGAACCTCTACTCTACTATTTTAGGAAACTCAGAAAGCAGGGAAATCCAAAACCAACTACTACTAATATTTTGATATACTTTCCTCTGATCTATTTTCAGTACAAAAGGCTTCAATTTGTGTTTTTTTATACCTGCCTAGAGAACCTGAATGACAGGATTCTCAAGGCACTTATAGGACTTCACTTTCTTGTTAGGCACACTAACAAAAAAGTGCCAGCAAGAATTGATTAACAGTTATTTGCCAAATTAATCTCACTTTGATTTATTAGAATGAGTATTATCATTTAATAAGCACTTACTGGGTAAACAGATAGGAAATATCAGATAATCGGGCCTATAATTCCAGGAGAGATTTTTCCTTGTATGTGTATGTAGCAATGCCAGAAAAATACAGTTATAACACTTAGGGAGATCCTTGGCAGAGTCAACAGCTTTACTGTAAAAGGTAAACCAAGCATGGTGGTTCACACTAATAATCCCAGCACTCCAGAGGCAGAGGCAGATCTGGAGTTCAGGTTATCCTCCTGGCAAGTCACAGACAGCCTGTGTGCTATATTAAGGCCCTATGTTTTTGTTTTGACTAAAGAGTTAATTAGTTTAATGTTGACTTGGAGGGAAGGAGTTCTAGTAACACGTCCTTTGCCTGGCTCAAGAGTTTTATCAATCACTCAGACATAACAAACTTGGTAACAATAAAGATAAACTAGTTAATATTCTGAATTATAGAAACACTGTATAAAAATGAGTAATACACCAAAAATGACAATAAATTAGGAGAATAATACAAAGCAACCCTTTAGTTGTTCTGTTTGTCAGCACAGGGGATAAACCCCAGACTCTGTGCATCACAGGCAAGCAGTCTACATTAAATTACATTTCTAAGCCACAACAGTTGATTGTTTTTGTTTCTATTTTAAGATGTGGTCTCACTATGTTGCCCAGGTTAGCCTTAAATTCTGAGATTCCTGCCTCCACCTCCTGGACTGGCAGGTAATTAAGCATCCAGCTTAACAACTATATATTTTCAGTACATATTTTAAATTTACTTATTTGTTTGTCTGTGTGTGGACCCATGTAGCATGGCACATGTGTGAAGGTCAGATAATAACCTGCGGGACTTGGTTCACATCAAGTGCATTCCAGAGATCAAACTCAGGTCATCAGTCGAAGGCCAGTGCCTTTATTATCTGAGCCACCTTGATGGCCTAGTCACTATATTTGTTAAAAGGCTTTTTTTTTTTTTTTTTTTTAAATCCACATGAGCTCATTGTCCTGATTAGGTTCTGTCAAGCTGACATAGTTATCTGGTCAAAGAATCTCAATTGAAACATTGGCTATATCAGATTGGCTTGTGGGAGATTATCTTGACTATTAATTGATGGAGGAGGGCCTAGCCCACACTATATGTAGCACCATTCTCTAGAAAGGTGGTCCTGAACAGTGTGAGAATGCAAGTAAACATAACAAGCCTACCTGCTAGCCAGCAAGCAGGACTGCCCATAGCACGTGCCACACTTTTTTTTACCATCAAGTGTTTTCTTTGGCATGGAATACTCTACGATGGACTGTAGGCTATGCTGACTTATTCCCTAAGTCTCACGCATTAACACTTCGTCCCCAGCTGATAACATTCATGCCATGTGCTCTCAGCTTCCTCTCTATGGTCTGAGTTGTGAGCTCTCGGTTGCTGCTCTCTCTAGTCTCCTGCAGCATGCTACCGCCCCTCCACCATCATGGACTTGAACCATCTGGAACTGTAAGACCCAAGTTTATCACAGCAATAAAAAAGTAACTAAGTCAAATAACCCTTTTTTCCTAAGTTGCTTTTGGGTAAGAAGTTTTATCAAAGCAACAACAAAAACCTAGAACATTCAAAACTACAGTTCATGAAGTAAAGAGTTTTCTTTGCTGAAAATTCAGATAGATAACTATGCCATGACCAACACTGTTCTCTTAAACTGACATTGAAATGAGTAGTCGAAGTCTCTCATCATCAACCACTGCAATAAACACATCTACGGTACTATGTTCTAGTTATCACATTTTAAAGAAGGAAGCTGGCAAACTAGAACACATGGAAAAGCAATAGTTATGAATGCCTTTTGTGGGAAAATCATGCTAAAAAGGGACAGCCCACAGAATTTTACCACCTTATGTGTATGTTATGGTGGTAGATATTTTAATGTAGCTATCACCTCAAGATACAAAAATTTTTAAAAACTAATGATTTTAAACAACCATAATTTACTACTGTATGGTTTACTATTTGCTACCAATCTTTTAATATGGCTTAGAATTTTTTTACCTGCCCAGAATAACAAGTACTATATGCCAATGTATACTAATTACACAAAAAGAGGAATTATCCTATTCTGTAATAAATCTATACTTAATTTTCAGTGGTAAACTGCTAATATTAAAATTAGTAACCACTGTTCAAGTAAGTTTTAATAAAGAGCAGAGCTTCTCAATTTCAGTCAGCATAAGCTCTTGATTATTACTACAAGGTCTTTTACATGACAGCCCGCAAATGAAATGTTCTAGTAAGACCCTGTGAATAAGTAAGGAAGATGAAATGCAAGGACTAAAATTGTACACACCTATATGCCTCTTTCTTCTTCTACTCACACAACACACTACTCCAAAACAAACTACCTGGAGCTGTAGAAAGGAATTCCTTATGGACAAGGAATAGTTTACAAAGAGATGAAAAAGGAAAGTCCAAGACTCACCTTTTGAGAGTAGTTTCCTGAATTTCTGTGTTGCAGAAAGCTGCTGCTCTGGGCTATTTGAAAATATCATCTCAATCATGTCAGAGGTAATGACCCCACCCTAGATCAAAGATAAGCAAATATAACACAATATTAACCTTAGTTCAGTGGAAAGAAATTAAAAAAAAAAACATAAAATACTATCAAATTAATCACACATTTCCAAAAGCTATACAAATACATAAATCTTTACATGCAAAACTATTTAAGATCATACTAATGTGATGAGGTCAGACTTTATTATTAAGAAGCTCATGATAGTCGAGCGGTGGTGTCTCAGACTTCTAATCCCAGCACTCCGGAGGGAGAGGCAGACGGATCTCTGAGTTCGAGGCTAGCCTGCTCTACAGAGTGAGTTCCAGGACAGCTAGGGCTACACAGAGAAACTGTCTCAGAAACTAAAAAACATAAAAAAATAAAGAAACTCATGATAGTGAGAAAGCTATTCACGGAGTAAATGCTGAAAGAGGCATATTATCATTCTTCACCTAGCTTCTCACATTATTGTTACCAAAACCAAATATTAGAAAATTTAAAGGCTGGGCTAGAGAGACGGCTCAGCAGTTAAAAGCACTGTTTATTCTTCCTGAGGACCCAGATTCAAGTCCCAGCATCCACATAGCAGCTCACAACCACTTGTACCCTCCAGCCCTGGGGGATCACAAGCCCTCTTCTGGCCTCCAAAGGCACCAGGAACCCAAGTGGTATACAGGCATACATGCAGCTAAAACACCCACATGCATAAAATAAAATACAAAAATGTTAAGATCTTTTTCATGACCTCTGAATCTAAAGCAATTTTTCTATATCTCTTTTACATCGGTCACTTCTATTCTATTCTTTTTTATTTTTGAGAACAGGTATTGTGGTGACACAATATTTGTGCTCTAACAAATAAAGCTTGCCTGAAAATCAGAAGGAGCTAGCCATTAGTTAACTATAGAGGTCTGGAGGTATGTACAGACAGAGAGGAAGTGATAAGGCAGGGTGGAGAGAAGAGCCCAGCCTCTTTTTGACTGAGGATTTCGTAGAGGTAAGAACTAGTGGCTGGCTGCTCTGCCTCTCTAATCTTTCAGCATTTACCCCTATATCTAACTCCAGGTTTTTATTGTTAAGACCAATTAGGATTTGTGCAACAAGGTATTATGCATCTCATGCTGGACTCAAATTCTCTATGTAGCCAAGGACAACACTGAACTTCTGATCTTGCCCCCAATTTCTGAGTGCTGAACTTATAGGCATAGACACTAGACCTGATTTATGTGGGACTGGATACTGAACTCACAGCTTTATATATACTAGGCAAGCACTCTACTGAGATATCCCACAGCCCCTGCATACCACATACCAAACTCACATCACTACTAGATATTTCCCTGGTTATTTGTTAACACCTGAACTTCCCAGTTTATTATAATCTCCTTGAAAGCAAATAACCTTGCCTTTTGTGTTTATTTTTTCAACAGATGTACAGAGATATAAAATTGTACATATTAATAGGTTAGCATTAAGTAATTCTATACACATCAATCACTACTACTGATAGCTGTCACTTAAGAGATGAGATATTCAACTAACACTTAGTAAAGGAGTTGGTATCCAGATTCTAACCACTGCTAAATTAAAAAATTGACTCCTTAAATCCCTATTGTTTGTCTTAAAATTTTGTTTCCTACATATTACTGTTTTATTAGGACTTTCTGTTTCTTACTACCATCTATGTTTAATAGCAGCAGTCAGCTTTCTCCAGATCATTCATCACAATGAAACAAAGTTCTTATTTTAAGAAAGGTTACAGTTTTAAGGCAGTGGTGGCACACACCTTTAATCCTAGCCCTCAGGAGGCAGACACAGGCGGATCTCTGAGTTTGAGGCCAGCCTGGTCTACAGAGAGAGTTCCAAGACAGCCAGGGCTGTTACACAGAGAAACCGGACGGAAGGAAGGAAGGATGGAAGGGGGGGGGGGGGGGGGGGAGGGAGGGAGGGAGGGAGGGAAAGAGAAAGAGGGGGAGGAAGACAGACAGACAGACAGGTAGATTCATCAGTAAGATGAATTATAAAGAAATGTGCGCTGAGTTTTAGGAAATACTATGTGGTTGACAATAAACCTCTAACACTTGAAAATCATTAGAGAGCCATTTGTGATGGCACAGGTCTGAAACCCCAGCAAAGAAAGGTTGAAGCAAGGGAGTAGAGAATTTAACACCAGCTATCACATAGTGAGATCCCGTCTGAATTCCCACAGAGAGAATCATGAAGCATTCTGCTTAAGATTAGAAAAGCCACTGTTTTCAACATAGCAAGACTGATTCCTGAGTAAACAAGTGTTTAAGGGACTGCTACAAATGTCTTCGAATGTGCAAAACCAGCTGTATATCTGTGTGCATGATAGTATTATAAATGTGGCAAACAACTATCTTCTTCTCCCATCCTACCCCCCTCTTTTTTTAAATTTTATTTTTAGAGACAGGGTTTTTCTGTATAGCCCTGGCTGTCCTGGAACTCACAGAGATCCGCCTGTCTCTGCTGGGATTAAAGGTGTGTGCCACCAACGCCAGACTTTTTTTCCCCTTTTATAACCTCTCTTATAGCTGCACAGATTTCTATCATAGTATTTAAACTACAGGACATCAAGAAGAGGAGAAAACATGACCCTAACTTTTTGCATCCTCTTCTAGGGAGAAGGTTGGTTATATAGAAAAGCTATATTGTTTTAGATGAAGGAACAACTTTGTTATCTTTATTTGAAGCTCAATATGGTTTAAAAAAAAAAAGTATATGTATGCCTAACAAATAAGGAGTAGATTCTGATAGCTAATTTCATGCGTCAACCAGGTTACCTAGACAAATACAAGTCTAAATGTTACTCTGAAAGTATTTTAGATGTGATTAACTTTAAATCAGGACAATTGAATAGAGCAGATTCTAAGATTGGTCTTCACACTGTGGAGTGACCTTAATTAGCTAAAGGCTTTTAGACCGAGGTTTCCCCAAAAGAGAAGGAATTCAGACTCAGGTTGCAACAGCGATGCTTCCTGAGTTTCCAGCCTGCTGACCTGCCCTCCAGACTACTTGGTTGCCAGCTCCCATCACAAAAGCCACTACCTCGGATCTCTTGCTCCCCCTGCTCCCTTCCCCACCTCCCTCTTTCTTTGCCCCTCTCCCTGGTTCTTTCTCTTAGAAACCCTGACTAATACATCTAGAACACTACATTCATAGGGAATAAAGAGGTGACTCAACAGTTAAGAGTACATACTGCTCTTGCAGAAGACTCCAGTTCTGTTCCTAGAACTCATATTGGGCCACTCACAAGTACCTGCAACTCCCACTCCGGTGGACCTGATCCTGCTTCCAACCCCCTCAGGCACCCCCACACAAGTATGTATCCACACACAGACACATATTTAAAAATAAATACTTTTTTTTAAAAAAGTTACTGTCTGGGCCGGGCGGTGGTGGCGCATGCCTTTGGTCCCAGCACTCGGGAGACAGAGCCAGGCAGATCTCTGTGAGTTCGAGGCCAGCCTGGTCTACAAAGTGAGATCCAGGACAGGCACCAAAACTACAGAGAAACCCTGTCTCAAAAAACCAAAAAACAATATTACTACATTCACTTAGTATCCCTTTAATAGTTGGATTGACCAACTCTCCTCACCATCATTCCCCTCCCCCCAGGCTTCTCTGTGTAATCCTGGCTGTCCTGGAACTTAGAGATCTGCCTGCCTCTGCCTCCCCAGTGCTGGGATTAAAGGTGTGCACCACTACTACCACCACCTGGCTGAAAGACAGACCTTCTAAAGGCCTTAGAAAAATTTACCTCAAACCGATTATATTGTTGGCCATATTTTCGTCAATTCTAAAAGGAGTTACATATGTTCAGGAAACCAGTTCCTCCTAAAATCCCTCTTGGCTTAGGCAAACTATAACATTTCCCACAAGTCTTGCAAACAGTCCCTTAATACATTCTGATCAAATTAATGTTTGAGACCACCATTCATGGAGCTAAGATACAGCTCATTGGCAGAGTTCTTATCCAATATGCCTAAGTTCTGGGTTAATTCAATTGCATACAAAACTGCTTCTTTTGTTTTCTAATGAAATCTTGGATGGGACAATTGTTGTTACTACTCAGAGATAAGTACTATAAGCATTCTGAAACACTTCCTTAGCTATAGTTACTTTTAAGATTGTTTATATAATAGGTTTATAACTTACCTATGTCTGTATACATCTTTATATTTTTTATCCATTTATAATTAGTTTAACAACGATCTATTATTAAAATAGTCCATTTTTCCAAATTGTGGTTTACATTAAGTACATTTTATTTCATAGTATGGATATGGCTTGAATTTATTTTGAAATATACAACTTTGTATCCATTTTCTTTTCATCTCAAAAATTTCACTAATTCCTAGTTGTATGGTCAGAATTCCAGTGTATATTGGTGAGTCTGTATATCTGTGATTCATTTTGGGCTTCTCTTGGTTCACTTTTAGAAAACAGATGCAACTGGTCAGTGTCTCACCACTTCATCTTGGGGACCAATCTCAAGCTAAGCTGCCCCATTGACATGTAAGTTCCTCTCCGTTCCAAGTTCATTCACCTCAGTGATGACTTCTCTAAGGCTTTTTTTGTGGGGGAGGGTTTCTCTGTTTAGCCCTAGCTGTCCTGGCACTCACTTTGTAGCCCAGGCTGGCCTCGAACACAGATCCACCTGCCTCTGCCTCCCGAGTGCTGGGATTAAAGGCATGCGCCACCATGTAAGAAGGTATCTTAACACAGGCTCATTAACTACTAATGTACCACTCTGATGATGAAGCTGATGAAGGAAGAAGCTGTACACTGGAGGTGGGGGGGGGGGGGTGTGACAGAGGAGTACAAGGAAATCTGTTGTTGTTTTTTAAACTGTTTTGCTGTGAATCTAAATGTTCTAAAAACTTCATTATATCTATTAAAAATTCTAAAAGAAATTACACTCTCTGTCAGATCTAAAAGGAGCCTTATTTATGTAAAATGAAGAACTATGTAGTGACATAAAAGACATCACATGCCACCATTTGTATAGGAAAAAGGAAAAACGTTTTGTTTCATACACAGAGGTTCTCCTAAAGAACAAATGAAGAGTATTAGTGGTTACCATGGGAGAAACTATTTGGTGACTTAAGTGGCAAATACTTTAAAAAAAAGAAAGAAAGGAAGAAAGAAAGAAAGAAAGAAAGAAAGAAAGAAAGAAAGAAAGAAAGAAAGAAAGCAAGCAAGCAAGCAAGCAAGCAAGCAAGCAAGCAAGCCATACATAGGGCTGCGCTGTGGTTCAGTGGCAATGCTGTTGTCTACCCTGAAAAGGGCCCTGTGTTAAATACCCAACACTACAAAGACATATGCATGTGATTTTATTAGAATATATTAATTATTCAAAATGGGCTAGAGAGATGGTCGAGCATTGCACTTGCAATTCTTGCAGGACCTGAGTTCAGTTCCCATGACTGATATGGTGGCTCACATATAACTTTAGTTCCAAGGAATTCAGTGTCTTCTTCGGGCCTCCATGGGTATCAGGCATGCACATATATTTACATACATGCAGGCAGAGCCAGGTGGTAGTGGCACACACCTTTGATCCCAGCACTCAGGAGGTAGAGACAGGCAGGCAATCTCTGTGAATTCAAGGCCAGTCTGGTCTACAGAGTGAGTTTCAGGACCTAGTTACATAGGGAAACCCTGTCTCAAGAAATTCAAAAAAGGACAATAAATAAAAATAAATACATCTTTTAAAAAAGATTTATTTATCTTATGTTTATGCATATGAGTGCTCTATCTGCATGTATGACTTTATGCCAGAAGAGGGTATCATACTGCACTAGAGATGGCTGTGAGCCATCATGTGGTTGCTAGGAATTGGAACTCAGGACCTGTAGAAGAGCAGCCAGTGCTCTTAACCTCTGCTCTGAGCCATCTCTCCAGGCCCAAATAAATACATCTTTAAAATATATATACTGCTGTGCTATGGTGGTGCATGCCTTTAATCCCAGAACTTGGGGAGGCAGAGCCAGGCGGATCTCTGTGAGTTCGAGGCCAGCCTGGTCTACAGAGCAAGATCCAGGACAGGCACCAAAACTACACAGAGAAACCCTGTCTCAAAAAACCAAAAAATAAAAACAAACAACAACAACAAAAAAAAATGTATGTAATATATATACTGTATATAATATATACTAATTGCTTTCAATAAGACATTTTCATAAATGCATAATATATTTTGTATAATGTACTTAAAATTATTTAATTATACTGGAAATCTCAGCAGATCTGAGGCATTTCAGTATAATTTCTTTTATGTAACCCCCAAAAAAGTTACAATAAAATTACCTAATACTTCTGGTATCTAATTTTCCAAATCATCTATACATGTTGGTTTTACTATCACAACTTTGGGAAGGGTACACATGCCACAGGGGCCTGTGGAGGTCACAGGACACGAAGGAGTCAGTTGACACCCTCCACCATGTAAGTCACAGAGACTGAATCCAGGCTTGGTG
The DNA here is from genome assembly GCA_902168425.1 of Peromyscus attwateri. Lineage (NCBI taxonomy): Eukaryota > Metazoa > Chordata > Mammalia > Rodentia > Cricetidae > Peromyscus > Peromyscus attwateri. Next base: position 45,630 of record CABHPP010000972.1, read on the forward strand.
GAAAGCAGCTTTCCCCACTGAGCCATCTCCCCTGCTCCCAGCCTTCATTTTTAGTTGACACACTGTATACATTAAGTACAACAAGATGTTTCAACACATGTATCTTTGCCAAGGGCTGTGAGAGTATACAGCAGGTAACAACTAGTGTTCAACAGGTCGCCCTAGCAGCAGATGAATAATTCTCTGTAGAGGAGCCCCACTTGGCAAAGTCCATGGGGTCACTGGCTGTGGAAACCGGTTGTTTCCGGTCTGTAACTTTCTCATGTGCCACCACTATACCTCCCTAAAAAGAACAGCGGTGGGGTTCTCTCCACAGCCCATTGATAGTGTGTTTTACATCTTTAGGCACACATATAACTGTGGGTGGTCAGATGGTCAGGAAGATGATTTCTGTTTAATCTGTATAATTCTGATGAACAGAAATAATACCAGAATATTTTTCTTTACTGACACAGAAAAGTAACAGTATTCTCAGTCTCGAAGATAGCTAATTTTAGATTTCAGAATAAATTCAATATAGACTAAGCTGTTCCTGCAGAAAATACACAAAGACTAGTTCCAAGTATTTATTGCTAAATCAAGATCAGGCTATTGACACTGAGATGTAAACACCCCCTACCGTAATTGACTGCACACACCCCTACCACTCAAGGTTCTGCTAACTAACTGCTATTGTTTAGTCCTGAATTCCAATGTCATTTTCTGTCTGGGAACTCTAATCAACTTAGAGCTACATGCTTAGTCAAGCTTACTCACTGGCCAGTCACTGTGACCTTCTTAGCCTGAGAAAAACTGTATGATTTATCATGTGTTAGGAGAATGGGTCAGACTCTGAAAATGTAACATATAACTGTCCAGAGTTTTGGCTGAGAGAGAAAAGGAGAATGAGAGAGTATGAGTGTGGGTGTGTGAAGGGGAGCTATAAAAAGCTATAGAGAGAACTGCTGTGATAAAAGCTGTGCAAGGTTAAGAGTGTGTGCGAGTATGTGCTGAGGAAGAGATGTGAAGGAAGTGTGTAAAGAGCAGTGGAGGAGTGAGGGAGGTGTGGGAGAGTGCATGTATAAGCTGAGTGAGGATGTAGCTATATGGGCAGAGATATAAGTATGAAGTGTGAGAAATAAAAGAAGCATGAGAGGTTAGAAAGAGAATGAGTGAGTAAAGTGAATAAGTTATGTAATAATATGTGAAGGAAAGTAACAGAGGGAAGAAATGTGGATACAAGAGTGATATGGAGCTATATAAAAAGAGATCTAACTGTGCAAAAGAGGCATATGGCTATACAGAGAACTTATGGAGAATGTAGCAGTGTGAAATGTAACTTGGCTGTATGCAGAATGTAACAATGTGGAATGGATCTTGTGGAGACAGATTTTCAGAGAGGATTTTTTTAAGATGAAGTAAAAGAGTAAGTTACCATCAGAAAGCGTGTGTGTTTCCTTATTTTTCCCCTCAGATAGTAAAAACTCTAGCCCTCAGATAGATAAGAATTTTTCCTAAGCCCTCGCTGCCTTCATGCATCTCCCCCTCCCCCATACCCTGGTGGTAGCTGGAGCCTGGCCCCCCAAGCTACCAATTTATTTTTTTAAAAGATTTTTGTTTTGTTGTTTTTGAAACAGGGTCTGTGAGGTCAAGGAAAGCCTCTAACGACCCTCCTTCCTCAGATTCCCTAGTCCTGGGTTTATAGAGCCCAATTTACCTTTCTATTAAACTCAAGAAGACCAACATCTCTTACCTTTACCACAACATCAAGGAGTCCTTTTTTATTATCATACTTACTGGTGCCATCTCCATGTTATTAATCTGGGCCTCATGAAAGCCACCATCTGACATAACTTCTTCTTCTGTTTCTTCTTCTGCTGTAGCAACATTTCTTCTCTTGAATAACTGAAAAGTAAAAGAATGTTAATAATACAATTTTCACACAAGGGAACTCAACACCTTTTTAATTCTAAAGCTTTGTGCTGCCTTTAGTGTTTCCTGGTAAGGAAAGATGTCAGACTGCTTTCTCTACAGTCTTACAATTAAATCAATTAACTACTACAATATGTATGCCAATACCCAAGGGCAAGCCTCGAGGTGGTGGCACACGCCTTTAATCCCAGCACTCAGGAGGCAGAGGCAGGAGGATCTTTGTGAATTTGAGGCCAGCCTGATCTGCAGATCGATTTCTGCGACAGCCAGAGCTGTTACACAGAGACATTCTTGTCTTCAAAAAGCAAAACCCAAACAAACAAAAACCTCAAAGGCATAAAACTTAACTAAGAGAGACGTGAGACACTGCAAGACATAAATGTGATGATGATGATGATGGTGGGGAGGACGACGATGATGATATAACAACCACCTCCAAGAATGAAAACCGGACCCTGGACATGTTGAAGCCGTTTCCCTCGACATTTGGTAAGAAGCAGGCAACAAGATAGTCTTAATAGTTCTTCAGGAAAAAGCGAGGACAAGAATGCTATTAAAATGATTAAACACTTCCATCTTACTGACCTTCAAGGATAGTATACTGAGGTTTCTAGCCTTGCCAATCTCTAGGAATTCCTGACAGCAAAGGGGGATCTTTCAAAGCACTCATTACTAAGTCTTCAAAATCCAGTACTGAGCTTGTATCACACATCACAATCAGAACGAGTCACATATTAATTGGCCATTTGTTATAAAAGTTTAGAAATTCAGGGCGAATGAAGCAGCATGAGACACAGCTAGAACTTGAACCCTACAGAACACACTTTGAACATTAATGGTTCAGATGGTATCAAAGGTTCCGTCCAGTTAACGAAGACTATCACTTTCTTTACAGTCCAAGTCATATCCACTAAAGTGCTTCAACTACCTATGTAAACTTCAAAGGACTAGAAATGATGCACTAAATGAGTGTATGTTGTCTCTTTCAGTGTTTTTATACACTCATACTTATCTTGCTTCATATATACAGATAAACACACTGACTTGAGTTGAATTTCTGTCAAAATTTTTAGTATTTCATTTTGGGTTCACAGTTATGACAGAACACAGCAAACCCACAGGATAAGCCATATTAACTGAGCCAAGAGAGAAAAAAAAAAAAAAAAAAAGTGAGGGGGGAAGGGTTCTAGAGAAAAATACTAACAACAACAAATTATCTGAAAAGTTTACTGTTTAGCTGGAATTCCGCTTCAGCCCCCCACCCCCTCTCTCCAGACCCTGCCCTCAGAAAACCCACCAAACTGTGGCTCCTCCCCCAGAGCTACTCAAAACCATGCATACAGGGTATTTAAACTGCCTTCTGGACAGGGTCCTCATGATTTTTCCCAGTCTCCTCTCCCAGTCACATCTCTGGGAACCAGGAAGATCACTCAGGAACGTTTTGCCCAATAAACTTGATCTTTAATTTGCTTGATTTGGATTACTGTGCCTGTGGAGAGACTTAATATCAGGGTACAGAAACCTTTCATCTTGGTGCATTGGCCGGGAAGAAATTGAGTGGTCCCCCCTCACCCCGTCACCCCCACCCCCATCACCCTACCATCCCCCCCACCCCCCATGGAAAACCACTCCTCTCCTTACAGCCACCAGACTAGATCAGCTTTCAGACCAGTAAGTTGCCTGTTCCAAGTCACTGCCTCTAGGGGTCTAGGACCCCTCCCAATTTTCGGGGTAGCCTGCCAAGATGTGGCTGCACCAGAGGCAACCTCTACCCATTCCCACTCAATCAGATCCTCCCTGGATCCCTGGGATGCCAGGACATTCAGGCTTTGGATCTTCCTTTACCCACACAACCCAAAAGCCTATCACTATCACAGTGGACACACTGCTTTAGACTTCGGGTTCCAGCACAGGCTTGTGAGGCAGCTGTGGGTCTAAGCCAGATCCCCAAACACCCTTGGGGTATCTTTTACAAAAATCTATTCAAATTGGGGTTATCTGATACCACATGTCCTGAATGCCTGATTTCCCTATGCACTAAAGCCTGGTCACATTACACTCTTGATAACCAGTCAAGATGACCACTGGGTTGAATTTACCATCATCCATGATCTTGAAACTTTTTGCTGGCATGGAGATAAGTGGTCAGAACTACTCTACATCCAGTTTTTGGATTCTGAGTTCCTGCTCTTCCTTCTGTAGCCAGGGTCCCACGGCCCAGGTCTTGTTGGCTAGGGTCACGGTGCCTCCAGATTACCACTCATCTGGGAACTAGGACCCTGAACATTCCACGCTGACCATGGGCCAGAGACACAGGCCCCTCCCCTACTCCCTGCCTACCCATCCCCCTTCTACACTGCCACAAGTTCCATTCAGTGGCAAGCATTCCTCCCCTTATCCACCCCTCTCCCATTTCTCCCCCACTGGGACAAAGATGGAGGACCAACTTCCTCCTCCTTACCCACCTTCCTTTCTTCCCCTCTCTCCCACTGCTCCTCCCTATCCTTCAATGCCACCACCTACACCCTGGTCCCCATCCACAACCCTGGCCTACCTCCCACCCCATCCTCTCAAGTATCTTCTTATACTCGGTCTCGACAGACTCCTGCCCTCCTCAGCCCTCTCCAAGAGGTAGCTGGAACCGATGGAATTGCTGAGTCCACACCCTTCTCCCTTCAGAACCTCTCACAGATAGAAAAGCGGATAGGTTCCTTCTCTGCTAATCCTTCTGTTTATATCAAGGAGTTTCGTTATCTTTCCCAAGCCTATGATCTGACCTGGCATGACCTCTATGCTCTACCCTCATACCGGAGGAGCAAGGTCAAGTTCAGGCAGGAGCAAGACAGTATGCAGACTAACCCACCTAGTGGACAATATGGTCCCTGTGGGTGACGTGGCGGTGCCAGCTACAGAACCCTACTGGGACAACCAACTGGGTCAGAATGGCCACCAGCAGAGGGAACTCATGGTCCGCTGCCTCCTTCAGGGTATGAAAATGGTCTCGGATAAAATTAATTTTGATAAGCTCTGAGAGATTACACAAGCAAGCTGATGAGAATCCAGCCATTTTTCTAAATCAATTACAAGAGACCATGCTTCAATATACTTTCCTTGACCCAGCCTCCCCAGTGGGAGCCAAGGGTCCTGGCCACCCATTTCATTTCTCAGTCAGCGCCAGATACTAGAAAGAAATTAAAAAGGGCTGAAGAGAGTCCCCAATCCCCCATACAGAAATTGGTAAAAATGGCTTTTTAAGGTTTTTAACACCCAAAAGGAGGCAGCTGAGTCTTCTGGACAGCCTTGCAACAGAAGGCTACACTCCCAAGCGGACGCCTTGGCAGCTGCCCTGAGTCCATCGGTGCCCTCACAAGGGAGACAAGGGAAGTCCACCAGGATCCATTCTGCTGGAGCTCAGCCCAAGTCAACTCCACCAGGAGCCTGCTGGAAATGGAAGGCTACTGGTCCTGGTGCTGCCCCTACTCTAAGGCACCGACGACGACGACGACGACGAGGCCATGCTTCCTCTGCCAACAGCCCGGACAAAGGAAATCGAAATGCCCACGCACGTGCTTGTCCTCTATGCCACGCCACGGAGGTCCAGCCTCACTGACATCAGCATCTGAGACTTTAAACTCCTCAGTCTGGCAGAGGACTGACACAGCCTAGACCTAGTGACTCCCACTGCCCTTGCCATGCATAGGATAAAGCTCCAGGTAGCAGTGGACACGGGATCTACCTATTCTGTTTTAACCTTCACTCGGGTCCCACGGTTCCCTTGCCAATTTCTGTCACAGGGGATGGATGGGACCCCACCTCCTTTCCACTTAAGACCCCGTCACTTGCCTGCATTCTTGCAGAGCAATCCTTCTCACACTCTTTCCTAGCCATACTTGCTTGCCCGGAACCTCTAATTAGTTGTGATATTCTCAGCCATTTTGGGGCCACACTCACCTTGGCCCCCACACCCTCTCCTGATTCACACCCTCTCCTGATTCTCACCCTCTCCCCTTAATAGCCTCACAGGTTCCTACCCCAGACTGTCCTGTCCCTACCCTCCCGTACCCAGGAGATCTTCAAGTATGGGATATTTCCACCCTAATGGTTGCTACTCACCACCAGCCAGTCCTAGTTCACCTTAAGGACCCCTCCTCCCTCCCTTCCAGACCCCAGTTTCCTATTTGTGAAACCCATCACCCAGGCCTCAAGTCCATTATTACCTGCCTTTTATCTCAGGGACTTTTAATTCCTATCAACTCACCCTGAAACACCCCCATTGTTCCCCAGTAAGCCTCTGGTGCTTACCAAGGTGCTGTGGATATCGCTCTGTATAAATAAAATGCTGATTGGCCAGAAGTCAGGCAAGAAGTATAGGCAGGACAAGCAGAGAAGAGAATTCTGGGAACAGGAAGGCTGAGTGAGGAGACGCTACCAGCCACCATGAGTACCAACACGTAAGATACTGGTCAGCCATGAGCCATGTGGCAAGATATAGATTTATAGAAATGGGTTAATTTAAGATTAAGAACTAGATAGCTAGAACCCTGAGCCATTAGCCAAACAGTTTAAATAATAAAAGTCTGTGTGTTTATTTTATAAGTGGGCTGTGGGACTGCCAGGGCTTGTCGGGAGCTGGAGAGAAACTCCAGCTACACTAAGGTGCTTACCGTTTAATGCAAGACCACCACCTCAGTAGTGAGGCAGTGGTTAACAACCCCTACAACCTCCTTTCTAACACTCCCCCTACAACTTCCCATTTTACAGTCCTGGACATAAAAGACAAATTTTTTTACTGTCTCCTACACCCTGAATTATACTTCTTCTTTGCCTTCACTTGGGAGTACCCTGACACCTGGACCTCCAAACAGCTTACATGGACTGTACTCTCAGAGTTTCCGGGACAGCCCTCATTTCTTTGGCCAAGACTTGGCTCGAGATCTTTCCACTCGACTCCATCCTAGCACACTCCTCCAATACACAGATGACCTTCTCTGCAACCCCTCCCTGCCTCTGTCCCAACAGGCCACCTCTTTGCTCCTGACCCACCTTGGCTCCCTTGGATATCCCCATCTAAGGCTCAGCTATGCTCTCCCACTGTGGTGTATTTGGGCGTTCAACTCAGCCTGGGGTCTAAGACCCTCACCTCTCACAGTCTGAGCCCTGTGGGATTTACATCCCCCAGCCCCAGAGGACCAGATTCTCTCATCTTTTGGGCCTGATGGGATTCTTCTGTCACTGGATCCCTAACTTTGCCATTTCGGCCAAGCTCCTGTACCAGGCAGCCAGAGAGACCCCCAAGGGGCCCCTCACCCACCTGGCCACCGTCTGCCACCACTTCACTTTTCTGTGGGATGCCCTACTAACGGCCCTAGCCCTAGCTCTCCCAGATCCCAACAGACCTTATCACCTTTATACAGATGAAAGGTTGGGAGTGGCCACCGGGGTTCTAGTCCAATCAGTTGGGCCTTTGAATCGGGCCGTTGCTTTTCTGTCCAAACAACTAGACCCCACTGTCTGTGGATAGCAGCCATGCTTGAGAGCCCTAGCAGCAGCAGCTGAACTCATCCGGGAGGCTCTCAAGTTCACCCTGTTCCAGCCAATCATGGTATACTCCACCCACCACCGCCTCTCAGACCTTCTGAGTCATTCTTCTCTCCCCCTGCTTGGGCCCTCCTGAGTCCAAGTCTTTCATTTACTGTTTCTAGGAAACCCCCAAATTACCTTGGCTTCCAGCCCTGCCCTAAACCTTGCAACCCTCCTTCCTGTCCCTTCCTCCTCTGGTACCTCCTCTCACTCCTGCCCAGAGGCTGCGGAGGCTTTACGCTCACCCCAGTCTGATCTATTAGACCAACCCCTCACAAACTCCCAACGCACCCTCTTTGCTGACGGAAGCTCTTATAGAAAGATCAGAAAACCACCAGGTGTGCATGCTGTGGTCACTTCCACTAAAACAGTTGAGGCGACCCACCTGCCAATAGGGACCCCTTCACAAAAGGCCAAATTAATCACCTTGACTAGAGCATTCTGGATAGCCAGGGGTAAATGGGCTAACATCTCTACTGACCCTAAATATGCCTTTTTAATAGCCCATACCCATTTTGTCCTTTGGAGGGAAAGGGGCTTCCTCACTACCAAGGGCACTCCCATAGTTAATGGACCCTTATAACCAAGCTCCTGTAGGTCCTGGAGCTCCTTGCAAAAGTAGTCATAATCCACTGATGGGGACACCAGTCCTCCAAGGACCCAGTGGCCTTAGGCAACACCAGGGCTGACTCAGAGGCCTGGGGATCAACAGAACATACTTTGTTTCTGACACCCTCCTATTAGCCCTGTTACCAACCAGAGGAGAGGGATGAACTCCTGAAAAAAGGTGCCACACAGACAAAAAAGATGGTTGGTTCTACTTAAATAACCGCCTCATCCTCCCTCAGGACCAGGCACTGTTCATCATTTCAGACATCCACCAGACCTTACACATAGGCCCCAAAGCCTTGTTCTATTTCTTAGAGCCACTCTTTGACCCCATCCATTTTCAAGCTCATATTTTACAGGTTCAGTCCTCCTGCCAGATGTGTGCCAAGGCCAACCCACAAGGAGCCCTCCAGATAAGTCAGCCCCTGCACCAGCTTTGAAGACATCAACCAGGAGAGAACTGGCAGGCTGACTTCACCCACATGCCCACTCATAAAAAGCTTCGTTATCTCCTAACTCTTGTTAACACTTTTACAGGATGGGTACAGACATTTCCCACCTCCAGGAAACAGCAGATGTGGTGGCTCAGGTAATCCTTGAACACATCACTGCTCGGTTTGGCATGCCACAGACGATACAGACAGACCACAGGCCAGCCTTCACTTCCTAGGCCATGGAACTTGTGTCAGACAGAAGCTCTCCATATTTCCTGGAAACTCCATACTCCCTACCATCCACAATCCTCAGGAAAGGAGGAAAGGGCCAGCGGACTCAACAAACAACAGCTTGCCAATCTGTCCTATGCCAGCAAGAAGTAGCTAGACTTGAACGGACACCTACAGACCTAAAAAGGTTGGGATGTTTAGCTGGGAATTCCAATCCAGCTCCCTCCCTCCAGACCCTGCCCTCAGAACACCAGCCAACTGCAACTCCGCCCCACAAAGCTACTCAAGATCCCACATACAGGGTATTTAAACTGCCTCCTGAAGAAAGCCATGTGGTTTTTCCTGGTCTCCTCTCCTGGTCACATCTCTGGGAGCCAGGGAGATCATCCAGAATGATTTCCCCAATAAACTTGGGTCTTTTTTTTTTTTTTTAAATTTGGCTTGATGTGGATTAATCTATCAGTGAAGAGACTTAATATCAGGGTACAGAAACCTTTCATCTACAAATTTAAACTAAAAAATAAATTAAAAATTAACTTGGCATAGAGACATATGCCTTTAGTTGCAGTATTTAGGAGGCAGATGCTACTCTGATCTGCATAGAAAGCTACAGGACAAGCCTGGCGGTGGTGGCACATGCCTTTAATCCCAGTTACTTGGGAGGCAGAACTCTGTGAGTTCGAGGCCAGCCTGGTCTACAGAGCAAGATCCAGGACAGGCACCAAAACTACACAGAGAAACCCTGTCTTAAAAAAAACCAAAAGGATTTTACCTACTACAATGGAACATCAATAGACATTTTAAACTCAACAATATACAGAAATTACTCAGAAATTTAACATCCATAAGAGCTGAAAGTATCGCCGGGCGGTGGTGGCGCACGCCTTTAATCCCAGCACTCGGGAGGCAGAGGCAGGCGGATCTCTGTGAGTTCGAGGCCAGCCTGGTGTCCCAAGCGAGTTCCAGGAAAGGCGCAAAGCTACACAGAGAAACCCTGTTTCGAAAAACCAAAAAAAAAAAAAGAGTTGAAAGTATCTTACCTAGGAATAAAACCTGGAAACCTCTAGTTTATTTTCAAGTATTTTAATATTATTTGGCCTCCTCCACTATGTGTGCTAGTCACTCATATCAAAGTAGGAATGTGAAAAGAAAACGTAACCACCCAGGCAATCATGATCTACGGACTACCTCATACACAACAGGCTACCCGAACTCATTAGCCAAGCTAACTGATGGCAAACACTGACAGTCTAGTGTGGTGATATAGTGTCCCCCAATATTGTGTACCTTAATAAAACTTATCTGGGGTCAGAAAACAGAACAGTTACTAGATTAGACATAGAGGCCAGAAAATGGTGGCAGACATGCCTTTAATCCTAGCATTCGCAAGGCAGAGATCCAGTTGGATCTCTGTGAATTCAAGGCCACAATGAGAACAGAGCCAAGTGTGGTGGCACACATCTTTAATCCCAGGAAGTAATATGGCAGGACACAGAAAGGTATATAAGGTGTGAGGAAACAGGAACTCGAACTCTTAAAGCATGAGGACCAGGAAACTAGAAACTTTTTAGCAGCAGTTCAGCTGAGATCCATTCAGGTGAGGACTCAGAGGCTTTCAGTCTGAAGAAAGAGGATCAGCTGAGAAGTTGGCAAGGTGAGGTTGGCTGTGGCCTGTTCTGTTTCTCTGATCTTTCAGAATTTATCCAATATCTGGCTCTGGGTTTTTTATTAAAAAGACAGTTTAGCAATTGGTCTACAGTCCAGTTTATCAACCTGTTATTCCAGAAGGTATTTCTTTTAACTAAAAAGGCCTTCATTCCTTATCACTTTGGTTTTAATGAACTTTATAGCAATACCATATGACCATGACATATCAAGTTAGCAAGAATCTATAACTCAGTAAACACAAAGCAGGTTCTTTCTGTACAGGAAACATTTTTAGTTTCAACTGTCTAAGAAATAGAAGTCATTTACATACGCTGTCTAGATAACAAATATTAATTTCTACTCTGCTGAATGGGTGGTACTACTAAGAGACACAGCTAACACTTTGTACTTGGCAGAATCAACTGCTACATTTCACTCAGAACTAGCTGCTTCGATGGCAAAAGCCAGGGACCTTCCATTTCCAGGTAGATGAGAAAGCAGCTGTGGGAGATCAACAGTACCACATGAACTCCTGTTCTCCTCATCTTCACTACCTCACAAACCAGGCACGAGGCACTAATTAGTTACCTGTACAAAACAGAATTTACCAAGTGACAAAGGTTTTTTATTTGGGGGGGGACGGACGGACGGACAGACAGATGACTGGGTATTTGGTTGACCTGGAATTCGACATGTAGACCAAGCTGGGACAACCAACTCAAAAAAAAATGTGCCTGCCTCTGTCTTCTAAGTACTAGGATTAAAGGTATACCACCACACCCAGTTAAAAGTTAAGATTTTAAAGAGAGCAATAGTCCAGAAAATTAAATCCCTAGTACAATTTCAGATTTTTACCCAATAAATACGGTAAACTTCCAACTACAAATGCTTTTAGTCAGAAGTGTGGTCATATTTGTCAATTTATATACTATGGACATTGAGCTTCTACTTTCAGGAAGTTAAATAAGTAAGAAGTTTTGTTTGTTTTTCAGACAGTCTGTAACCCAGGCTGTCCTCAAACCAGCAACAATGTTCTCGCCTCAGCTTCCCAAGCAGTTCAAACTACAGCTGTGAGCCACCACACCCAGCTTTGTCCACAACATTTTTAAAGTGCCACTGAGTCCCTTATCTTCCTATACATTTTCACATTAAAAAAATAACTGGGCTGGAGAGATGGCTCAGTGGTTAAGAGTACTGGCTGCTCTTCCAAAGGTCCTGAGTTCAATACCCAGCAACCACATGGTAGCTCACAACCATCTGTAATGAGATCTGGTGCCCTCTTCTGGCCTGTAGTCATATATGCAGGCAGAACACTATACATAATACATAAATCTTTTTTTTAAATCTATTTCATATAGTATGATGTAATACCTATTTAAAAAAATAATAATAATTAAGGGAGCCCATAAGATGGCTCAAGCACTTACTACACCCTGGTACCAACATGTTAGAAAGAGACTCAACTCCTCTGAGTCGTCCTCTGACTTCACATGCATCCTTGGCTCCAATACGCCCACCTCCTACCCTGCCACACAAGCATCATGCATACACATTAAAAAAATGTAATCTAAATAATAACAATAATCCTCTTTTTTTTTTTTCCTGAGACAGGGTTTCTTTGTGTTAACAGCCTTAGCTGTCCTCAAACTCAGAGATCTACCTGCCTCTGCTTCCCAAGTGCTGGAATTAAAGGTGAGTGCCATTACCACCTAGCAATAATAACTCTAAAAGCATTATCCATAATGTCCTGTTGAATAAAATACACTGAGAAAAGATGTATATCCTGAATTTTTTTTTTTTTAGTTTGATGTTTTTATTGAAATGTATGACTCAAAAAATAAGGAAGGAATTTTTATGTACAGTGTTTTTGTTCTAAGCACCAGATATATGAGTTGTTGTTGTTTTCACAGGATTTTCTAAAGCACAATTATATGGACAATACAGTCCTATCCCCCTTTACCAGAGTACTGGCAGTGAAATCTGTACAAGGATTATGAGAACAACTTCAGTTCTTTGTTCTTTCTGAAATTTTACTTTAAAATATTAGGTATTACAACTGTAAAGATAGAGAAACATGAAGCAACTATAGCACACTGATGACAATCACTGAAGTTAAGGTATCAGTTTATGAGGTTCACTGTCCTTTGTTTATTTTCAAACTTGTCAATTCAAATTTCTAATTCGAGGCAATGCTTTGTCCTCTGAGAATTCAGTGACCCACATGGACAACAGAAGTGGGTGACTGACAGCTGAGCACCAAGGCCTCACCTGCTCCTCTCTCTTCTGCTTCCGTAACTGCAGCCCCTCCTCCTCCCTCCTCCTGCGCATCTCATCAGGATTCAGAGACTTGTTCTTGTAACTCTTCAGGCGAAAGTTCTCTTTTCCTGGTGTGGTCATGATTTCTAGAAGAACAGAGAGAAAACAGGTGAGTTTTAAGAATCTTATTATTCACTGAGCTCAGCCTTCTATACACGCATGCACGCACGCACGCACGCACGCACGCACGCACGCACGCAGGCGCACACACACGTGTCCAGGCGGGTCAGTAGAAGTGGTTACTTCCATTTTTTATTTCGTTTATGTATTGAGGGGGAAGGATGCCAGCGCACTGGGTGGAGGTCAGAGAACAACGTGCAGGCGTCCCTTCTCTCCTCCACCACAATGGTCTTGAGGATGGAACCTGAGCTGCCAGACTTGGTGACAAGCCTCTTACTTCACAATCTATCTCATTAAGTCTATTTTATTTCTAAAAGCTCTATTAAAATATTCAATTCAACAGTTTTTACTATTAACAAGTATTGCAACTACCATATTTTTATACCCTTAAAAAAGAAACCTGTCTCGGCCAGGTGGTGGTGGTACATGCCTTTAAGTCCAACACTCAGGAGGCATAGGCAGGCAGATCTCTGTGAGTGAGGACAGTCTGGTCTCCAGGACAGCCAGGGCTACAAAGAGAAACTCTGACTCAGAAAAGGAAACTTGTTTCATTTAGCTCATTGGCTATCATTCTTGTTTTAGACATTTCATACAAACAGAAATCATGTGACAAGCAATCTTTTGTTGATAGGCTTCATTTAGCCTAATGTTTTTAAGATTGATTTTCACTGTAGCAAATTATCAATATTTTACTCCTTTCTATGACTAAATTATATTCTACTGTATATGTCTACAACAATTACATTTATCTCTTATCAGCTGATGGACATTTGGGCTACTTCTATCTTTTGGCTATTATGAATCATGCTTCCATAAACATTTATGAAGAAGGTTTTTTGCAGACATATTTTCATTTTCTCATGCATATATAGTTAGGAGTGATCTTGTGGATCAGAGTAACTCTATGTTTAATTACTTGAAAACTGCCCATTGCTTTTCTAAGGTGGCTTTATCATTTTATATGCCCATCACCATGTAAGTTGCAATTTTCTACATCTAGCTAATATGACCTCTTTAACTGAAGTTAAAGGTGCGAAGTGGTATCACATGGTTTTGATTTGTAGTCCTCTGATGACTAATGAAATATAGCATTTTTTCACAATTATTACCTAAGTATGTATCTCTCATTACAATCTATCAGAACCTTTGTCTGTTTTTTATTACTTGTCTTTTCATTGTTGAGTTGTAAGAGTTTTTTACAGATTATAGAGAAAACTCTTAAAAATCTTCATTTTAGGCTGGGCGATGGTGGTGCACGCCTTTAATCCCAGCACTCGGGAGGCAGAACTCTGTGAGTATAAGGCCAGCCTGGTCTACAGAGTGAGATCCAGGACAGGCACCAAAACTACACAGAGAACCCGTCTTGAAAAAACAAGAACAAACAAAAAAAATCTTAATTTTGGACTAGAGATGATTCAGTGACTAAGAGCAACTGCTGCTCTTGCAGAAGACCTGGGTTCAGTTCCTAACACCCATATGGTGACTCACAAGTGTCCACAGCTCCAGTGGATCTGAAGCCTTCTTCTGACTTCCAAGGGCACCCACATGGTCCACATACATACATGCAGGCAAAACATTCACACACATAAAATAAAAAATATTTTTTTAAAAAAAAGTCTTAATTTTAATGCAAGCCCTAAATAATATCTTTTTTTTTTTTTTTTTTTTTTTTTTTGGTTTTTCGAGACAGGGTTTCTCTGTGTAGCTTTGCGTCTTTCCTGGGACTCAATTGGTAGCCCAGGCTGGCCTCGAACTCACAGAGATCCACCTGGCTCTGCCTCCCGAGTGCTGGGATTAAAGGCGTGCGCCACCACCGCCCGGCCCTTTTTTCCTTTTCTTATTCATGCTTTTTATGTCATAGCTAGAAATCCTTAAATCTATGTTCCTAAGAGTTTTATACAGGCTTTCTCCTATAATGGTCCATTCCAAGTTAATATTTGTATACGGTATGTGGCAAAAGTTGAACTTCATTCTTTTACATGTCTATCCAGTCGTCCAAATGGTATCTAATGATCTTTCAATGATCTTGGCTCTTGCTATAGAATACATACTTGTGGCTGCCTAAAATTTATATACAAAATCCTAAGTCCCAGTATGACTGTGTGTGAGGTGAATCCAGTATGACTGACTGGTCATGATGGCAGATCCCTCAGAAATGAGATTAATTCCTTTATAAAAGACACAACCAGTCGTGCATCACAGCATACTCCTTTAATCCCAGCACTCAGGAAGCACAGGGAGGTAGATCTTTTGAGTTGAGGTCAGCCTGGTCTACATAGTGAGTCTCGGAACAAGTCAGGGATACACAGAGAAACCCTATCTCAAAACGAACAAACAAACAAACACAACAAGCTTTGTTTGCCCCTTCTGTCAAGTGAAAAGACAGGCATCTACAAACCATAAAGCAGCCTCTTTGCCGAATCCTGAAATGTGCTAGAATCTTGATCTTGTACTTTCCAGCCTCCAGAACCAGAGAAAGGAATTTTTGTTACTTGTGAAGCATAGAGCCACCTAACAGCACTCTTTTGTTGATAACTAGTTTGTCATATATAGGTTTAACTTTATGACTTTCAATTGCTCTTTGAATTATCAATGCCTTGTGTAAAATATGCAAGGAAGTGTATGCCTTCCTATAAATTCTCTTAAAAGACTGTCTTAAACGGGCAGTGATGGCGCATACCTTTAATCCCAGCACTCAGGAGGCAGAGCCAGGCGGATCTCTGTGAGTTCGAGGCCAGCCTGGGCTACAGAGTGAGATCCAGGACAGGCACCAAAACTACACAGAGAAACCCTGTGTATGTGTGTGTGGGGGGGCTGTCTTAGCCATTACAGATCTCTTGTACTTCCACATCAATTTTCAGAACCAGTCTGTAAAGTTCTACTAACAGCTCAAATTCTGATAGCACTGTAATGAATCTATAGATCACTTTGAGGAGTATTGCCATAAGAGTTACACATTCCAAATATTAAGGCAAGATAATTTCCAATTTATAGTTTTGATATTTCTAACTATTTTTTTAACCTTTATTCCAATGTGTGTGCGTGCGTGCGCATGTATGTGCACCATATATGTGCCTAGTGCCTCTTGGGAGATCAGAAGAGGGTATTGGTTGCCCTGGAACTAAATTTTAGATAATTGTGAGTCACTATCTCTGAGTGCTGGGAACCAAACCCAGGTCTTCTGCAAGAACAGCAAGTACTCTGCTCTGCTAAGCCATCTCTCCAGCTCCCCCTAATAATGTTTATACACAATTCCAAGTATAAAATTTACATTTCTTTTGCTAAGCATATTCTTAAATATTTTTTCATGTTTTATGTCCTGGTGAGTCAAATTTTGATTTTATTTTAGGTTATTTACCACATGTAAATAGAAATACAACTTACTGTTATGGGGGTTTTGTTTGGTTGGCTTAGTTTTCGCCTGTTTTTAAGACAGTGCTTCATGTAGCTAGCCCAAGCTGGCCTCAAACCCCACCTCCCAAGGACTAGGATTCTAGGCATGCACCACCACACCCAGTTTCAAATGATCTGTAAATATTGACCTAAAATATCCTTCAATCTTGCTGAGCTTATTAGTGTTAACATTACTTCAGTAGCTATACAAGATCATTTCCTGTACAGATCACTTATAAGTATACTTATCCTTACTAATCTTGATACCCTTGTCTTCTTTACTTTCCTAGTTAAAGCTTTCAATACAAAGTTGAGCATAGGTGGAGAACAGACGTCCAAGGAAAGCAACCATCTACTATTAAACATGACATTACCCTGGAGAGTTATTTTTTTTTTTAATTTTTTAACTTGTGTATATGTGTATGTTGTGTCTGTGTGAGTATATGGCATGTGTGCTTGGGTACCCACCAAGGCCAGAAGAGGGTGTCAGAACCCCGGGAGCTAGAGTTACAGGTGGTTTGGAGTACTGATAAGCTAAGGTCCTCTAGAAGAGCAGGAAGCGCTCTTGTATTTTTGGTTGTGAGCCTAGCCTTTAACAGTTAAGTCATCTCTCCAGCCCAGGAAGTACTCTTAACCACTAAACCATCTGTTTTCCATGGGTGTGCTCTACCATGTTGAGAAGCTCCTTTCTATTCCTAGGTGAGTGTTTCTACCACTGAAGGAATTTGGACTTTGTCAAATGCTTTTTCTGTCTAATGAGATGTACTTTTTGTTTTTATTTTACTAATATATTACATTAACATGTTTTAGACTTTAAACCAATCATTCATCTCTAGGAAAAATCCCATGTGTAAGTCTTTTGAAACACTGTTGGGCTCCACGGAAGGACTCTATTGAGGATTGTGTTCAAATTACAGTATTAGTCTGTACTTTTTTTGTGACTATCTTGTCTGGCTTTGGTATCTAGACTTTGGTATGGGCTTTATAAAATGAGTTGAATGTTGAAAGACTTTGTAAAGAATTAGTACTAAGTCTTCAGATGTCTGGTAGAATTCAGGCATGAAGCCAGCAGGCCTAAGCTTTTCTCTGTGAGCAGCTTGTTCTACAGTTCCACACCTTATATGCCTATCATAGTCACTCCTTATTTAGACAGCTTTGACAGATACATATCTGTTTCATCTAAGCCCTTACTACAATACAACAGTTGCTCACACTTTTTTATAATCTTTTTTTACTGTAAGGTAGTGAGCTAGTAATATCCCCAACTTTGCTTCAGTTTTGTATACAGTAACCTTCCCCCTTTCCCGTGGCTGTGCTTTCCAATATCCATGATCAACCATAACCCAAACCTAGAAAATTCCAGAAATAAGTAATTCCTAAGTTTGACACTGCCCATCATTCTAACAGTTGTTGAACACTGACATCATCCCACTCCATCAGTTAGGGAAGTGAATCATTACTTTGCCCAGTATACTCATGCTATATCCACTACCTACTTGTTAGTAATTAAACAGTCGCTGTGGTCATCAAACCAACTGTCATCATACTACAATGCTTGTATGTAAGATTCAGTCTTACCTGGTTTCAAATACCCACTGAGGAAAATAAATGTCTCCCCCAAAAGACAATGGAGAAATACTGTACTTGGTTTACAGTTTGTTTCCTCATTGACCTACTACCTAATTGTTCTGTTTACTACCAAAAGTACAGTAATGAAGTATCTTTACTCTTACTGAATTATTCAATTATACTTTCATTTATAACACAAACACACTCTCTTCTCATTTACAATATAGGCGTCTTTGGGGGGGGGGGGGATGGGCTAGAGAGATGACCTAGTGGTAAAGAGTGCATATTGCTCTCGCAGAGGACCCAAGTTTGGTTCCCAGAACCCATGTCAGGTGGCTCACAACCATCTGTAATTCCAGCTCCAGGGTATCTGACACCTCTGTCCACTACTGCAGGCATCTACACTCAGGTTTGTGCACACAGGCAGACAGACTCAAGCCACGCACAAAAAGAGGTCAGACATGGTAGCTTAATCCCGTAATCCCAAAATTTGGGAGATGGAGACAAGGAGATTAAGATTTCAAGTTCCCCCTTAGCTACATAGCAAGTTCAAGGCCGAGGGAAATCTGGTCTACATAAGAGAGCCTGTCTTAAAATAAAATTTTCCCAATTAAATTTCTAAAATCTAAAAATATTTTCATGAAAAGCTTCATTTGGTAATTTTTTTCCTAAAGAAATAATTGGCTCTAGCAAAGGAGAAACCCCTTAAAAATCCTAAAGGCAAAAAAGAAAGTCAGAACTTGTTGATAGAAAGTAGTTTTACTGGATTTGGGCAGTAATAAAGAATGTAAAATGTAGCCGGGCAGTGGAGGTTCAGGTCTTTAATCCCAGCACTCAGGTGGATCTCTGAGTTGGAGGCCAGCCTTGACTACACAGTGAATTTCAGAATAGCCAAGACTACACAAAGAAACTGTCTCCAAAAAAAAAAAAAAAAAAAAGTACGTGTATATTTAAAAGACACAAACCAAGCCTGGCAGCACACCTTTAGTCCCAGCATTCCCCAGCATTCAGGAGGCAGAGGCAGGGGGATCTGTATGAGTTCCAGGACAGGCAGGGCTACCGAGAGACTCTGTCTCAAACAACAAGGGTTTGAAAAAAAAGGGGGGGGGACCTCAGTTGTATTTTTTTATTAAAGTGCCATAAGAGAACCAATTAAATAAAGCTATTAGATTTCTCTGGAGTTTGGTTCCTCCATTTCTACAATGGAGATATTAAGACCTCATAAGGTAAAGTGAACATAACATTTCACAGCATACTTGCACTGCCTGATCCGTATATGTGTCAAACTTGATATATGAAGAATAAAGGAAGGGCTGTAAATAACTCCAAGGGCTTGGATCTCCATGGCTCTAAAGAGTAGATGGTAGCTGGACTAGGGCACAGTTCTAACATCCTGAGTTCAATCTCCAATACCAAAAGAAAACCAAGGGAAAAAAAGTATTTCAGCTAAGTTGTAAAGGATAGAAAAGATTTTAGCAGACGAGGTTAAAAGAGAAAATTCCACAAAACAAAACAGACACAGAAGTCAGAGAGGGGCTGGAAAGATGGCTCAGTGGTTAAAAGGGGACCAGAGTTGGGTTCCCATCATCCATGTCCAATGAAACAGAACCTGTAACTCTAGTTCCAGATCTGACACATTCTTCAGGCCTCTGTGAGCATTACATACATACATACATACACACACACACATACATACACACACACACACACACACACACACACACACACACACACTACCCAAAGTTGACATTATCTACTCCTGTCAAGTTACCTCTCTCTGTTCCAGTTCCTTATCCACAACAGAACTATCCACCTGCAACAGCTCTAAACCATGCTCTCAACCTCAGACTCTGTTCACTTTACCCTCCACACAGCTCTCAGGTTAACTCCAATACTTCACTGACTTACTTCAATATGTAAGAACCTATAATGCCTTTGCCACCGCTTTGATCAACTTTGAACTTCTTTGTCTAGAAGATGCTTTCACCTCAATTCATTTAGCAATACCTCTACTCTCTGCTAATCTATATCCAAAACTCACTGACTGAAGATTCTATTTTTATTATATTCAAACATTATATATTCCCAGCATGCTGAGTCAGCCTATCCCATCAGTAAACCTGAAATACATCCTAAATGGGCTAAACATTTCACAGCTACTATCCCACAAATATACCATGAAATACAAACCTTTTTTGAAATGCATATTGGTGTTTTATCTGTATACATGTCTGTGCATCATGTGTCTGCTTAGAGCCCACAGAGACCACAAGAGAGCAGTGGATCCCCTGAGGCTAGAGTTATAGACAATTGTGAGCCACTATGTGGATGATGGGAATTGAATTCCTGTGCTCTGGAAGAAGAGCCAGTGCTCCTAACTACTGAGCCATCTCTCTAGCCTCCACATGCAAGCACTCTTTTTGTTTCCCCCTTTTGGTTTTTCAAGACACGGTTTCTCTGTGTAGCCCTGGCTGTCCTGGAACTCACTTTATAGACCAGGCTGGCCTTGAACTCACAGAGCTCAGCCTGTCTCTGCCTCCCAAGTGCTGTGATTAAAGGGGTGCAACACCACCCAGCCAGCAAGCACTCTTTATTACATTATTAAGAAATAATATACCATCTTATTAAGAAAATTAAAATGTGACTTTAACATGGAAAACTAAAATTATAAGAAAGCATTACAGCCGGGCGTTGGTGGCGCACGCCTTTAATCCCAGCACTCGGGAGGCAGAGGCAGGCGGATCTCTGTGAGTTCGAGGCCAGCCTGGGCTACCAAATGAGCTCCAGGAAAGGCGCAAAGCTACACAGAGAAACCCTGTCTCAAAAAACCAAAAAAAAAAAAAAAAAAAAAAAAAAAGGAAGCATTACAGCAGGTTGGTGGTGGGGCAAACCTTTAATCCCAGCAATTGAGAGGCAGAGGCAAACCGATCTGAGTTCAAGGCCAGTCTGATCTACAGATCCAGTTCCAGGACAGCCAAGGCTACAGAGAGAAACCCTGTCTGGAAAAAAAAAAAAATTACATCTCTGAACCCTGTCTGGAAAAAAAAAAATTACATCTCTGAAACTACAACCCAGGGGGCTTCTTACACAGGCCATAGAATAATATACCAATTATTGGAATTCCACAGTGTGAGTGCGTACATGCAGCAAAACGAAAAGGTTCCCAACAGTATAAATAAATGAATGAATGAATGAATGGATGAATGAATGAATGAATAAAAATTAAGTGCAGCTATGTATGGTGATGACTCAGTCCCATAAACCCAGCCCATGGGAGGCTGAGGCAGGGTTTACTTAACAGTCTCAGGACAGCTTGGCCTACAGACTGAGTTCTAGGACAGGCTAGGTTGTAACCCAAGTTCAGTTATAAGTTTGTAGAGCAAGTCTCTAAATCAGTGGTTCTCAAACTGGGTTGCCAACACCTTTGGGAGAGGGAGAATCAATGATCCTTTCACAGGTTGCCTAAGGCCATAGGAAAACAGGTATTTACATTATGAACCATAACAGTAGCAAAATTACAGTTATGAAGCAGCAATGAAAATAATTTTATGGTTGGGGGTCACCACAATATGAGGAACTGTATTAAAGGGTCATAGAATCAGGAAGGTTGAGAACCACTCTCTAGACAGGGTGTATGACAAAACTTCTGAAGAATCACAGGGACTAGGTACTAGGGCCAGAATGATAGCTCAGCAAGTGAATGTACTTGCAAAGCAACCCTAATGACCAGAGTTCCACCTCCAGAACCCATAGTGGAAGAACTGACTCCATGCTGCTCATGGTCCAGGAGTGCCCTCCCACATCACACACGATAAAATTAAAAAAACACAAGAACACTAAATGGGAAAGTTGCAAAGTTTACACAACAACCAAAACTTAAATCTAAATACATAATGAATTTGAGGTTTCTGGCAAAGCTAGTATGTGCTGCATCTTATAACTTCACTGAAGCCTGGTTATTACACACGCAGGCACTTCATACAGTGTACACACAAGTTACATAATACTATCAAATGCTGCCTGCCCAAATGATCTCAGCTTACTTTTCAAACTATTGTGTGTTATGAACTGCAGTGGTTTTAAAAACTTTTGCCGGGCGGTGGTGGCGCCACCTTTAATCCCAGCACTCGGGAGGCAGAGCCAGGCGGATCTCTGTGAGTTTGAGGCCAGCCTGGTCTACAAAGCGAGTTCCAAGAAAGGCGCAAAGCTACACAGAGAAACCCTGTCTCGGGTGACAAAAAAAAAAAAACAACCAACAAAAAAAAAAAAAATAAAATAAACGCTTTTATTATGAGTGTATTACCTACATGTATGTATGTATGTATGTATGTATGTATGTATGTGTGTGTACCCACATGTGTACAGTGCCTGTGGGTATTGGATTCCCCTGGAACTGAAGTTATACAGATGGTTGTGAGCTACCATGTGGGTGCTGAGAACCAAAACCAGGTCTTCTGCAGGAGCAGTGTGCTGGCCAGTTTTATGTCCACTTAACACAAGCAGAGTCATCAGGGAGGAGGAAGGAAGCCTCAATTAAGAAAATGCCTCCATAAAATGGAGCTGTAGGCTGAGGGCATTTTCTTAATTAGTGACTGATAATAGGAGGGCCCAGCCCAGTGAGTAGTGCCATGCCTGGGCTGGTGGTCCTGGGTTCTTTCTACAAGAAGGCAGGCTGAGAAAGCCATGAGGAGCAAGTCAGTAAGGAGCACTCTTCCTCAATGGCCTCTGCATCAGCTCCTGCCTGCAGGTTCCAGCCATGTACGAGTTCCTGTCCTTCTTCCTTTGATTCACTGTGATATGGAAGTATAAGCTAACAAAACTCTTCCTCCCTGAGTTGCTTTTAGTCATGGTGTTTCTAGACAGCAATATTAACCCTAACTAGGACAAGAAGCAAGTGCCATCTTTGCCATTTCTCTAGTCCCAACTGCAGTGTTTTACTAAACATACAAAGTCTTCTGCTTTGACAGAAAACATAATGGTTAATTTTAGAAAATAAAGACTGTTAATATTTCCTACAGTTCAACCTCAGCAGATATTAGGCACTGCATTACAAGGTTTGATTCTAATTGAGTTAAAAAAAATCCTTCTCCTTCAATTTTTGCTGGTAGGATCAGGACAGAATTTCCAACCACTATTAAATAGCCCTCAGCACACTGCTACCACTTTGTACTAGGTATTTACGTGAAGCAGTAGTCCCAGCACTGTTAATTATAAAATCGTAGAATCTATCAACTCTGAAAAGTGCTCAAGATGTTCTACAGCTTGCAACATCAAACATTCAGCCAAGACTTAATACTTCACAGAAAAATAAACACACAACTGACAAATCTGCTTTTGTCTTTAATAAATGGTAAAAGTACATTTATATCAAAAAAATTACTTTAAAATAATTTCTGTTATTTATTATCAGTAAATGCTTGATCTGCATTCCTATTTGTATTACACTCACATACTCAGGCTGCATAAAAATTTCTTGGGCAAAAATGGTCTCTAGTGGAGAAGTTTAAACTCTGGTATGTACAAAATAAACTGCACACACATACACCTTGATACATATTTCATTTCACAATAAATCATGAATAATCACAACTGCAAATATTCACAGCTTAGCCACATAGAGTACTGTGATTACACAGTGCGACAGGAAAGAATGAAAATAGAGCTCAGAATTTTTTTTAATATTTTTCTTTTTTTTAATAGTTATTTATTTATAATGTATACAGTGTTCTGGCTGCACACCAGAAGAGGGCATCAAATCTCATTATAGATGGCTGTGAGCTGCCATGTGGTTGCTGGGAATTGAACTCAGGACCTCTGGGAGAGGAGTCAGTGCTCTTAACCTCTGAGCCATCTCTCCAGCCCGAGCTCAGAAATTTAAGATAGATAATTTAAAGTATCCTATATAATCTGGTATGTCAAAATTGGGATGCAATCAACTTTAAAATTCTTTTTACCTAAGGGACAAGAGATAATAAATTTTCCAAACCTCAGAGACAAATTTCCAGTTTTTAATGACCTATAGAATGCAGCTTTTTAAAAAAAGATTATTTATTTATTTATGTATATGGGTGTTTTGTCTGCAGGTACATTTGCACACCAGAAGAGGGTATTGGATCCTATGGGACTGCAGTAATAGATAGTTGTGAGCCACCATATAGGTGTTGGGAGTTGAACTCAGGACCTTTGGAAGAAGAGTCAATGCTTTGGATGCACTTTAAAAAGAGAAAAGAAAAAAAGAAAAAGCAGGGAGTGAGGGGGATGGAAATATAACTCAGTTGGTAGAGGGCTTCTCTACCATGCTGAGGTTCCATCCCCAGCACCACATTAACGAATAAAAGAAAAAAAAAAA
>CABHPP010000973.1:0-17677 GCA_902168425.1 Peromyscus attwateri
GCAAATTGAATTTTACCATACTAAAAAGCTCCAGGTAGCAAAATAAATAACTATCCACTGAACAGGAGAAAATACCTTCATATATTACAGCTGATAAGGGACCAGGATATGAAACATTATGTAAATCAATCGCAAAGAAACAAACCAAGTAAAAATTGGAAAATAGAGTAATTCTCAAAATAGTGCAGATGATTAAGAGCTATTTAAAATTATATTTATCATCACTATTCATCATCAAAGCCCACAGAGAGATATAATCTCACAAGTGTAAAAATGATCACTGCCAAAATGATAACAAGCAACAAAAGATGGCAGTGAACTGAAGAAAAAGGAACTCTGATCTATTATTCAAGGCATGTACACTTATTTTAGCATTATAGAAAATGGAAAGGAAGTTTCTCAGAAAATTAAAAGTAGAGCTATTGCCTAGCCTAATTGTCATCAGAAAGGTGTCATCCAGCAACTGATGGAAACGGATGCAGACCCACAGCTAAACATTAGACGGAGTTCAGGAATCATGCAAAACAGGAGGAGAAAGAATTGTAAGAGTCAAAGGTCTCAAGTACACCACAAGAAAACTCACAGAATCAGCAAACCTGGCCTCATCAGGACTCACAGAGACTGAACGGACAACCCAGAGTCACCTTGCCCAGCCTTGATACATGGAGAGGTGCTCAGTCTTAACTGCAACCTGATACGTCATGTTTTGTTGATATTAATGGGAGATCTGCCCTTTCCTAAACAGAAACGGAAGAGGAATTGAATTGGGGTGGGGATGGGAACAGAGAGGAACTGGGGAGAACTAGGAGCAGAGGAGGGAGGAGTAACTGCAGCTGGGATGTATAATTAATTAATTAATTATTTTTAAGTAGAGTTATTATGTAATCATTCTAACCCAATAGATTCAACCTGTGATGAGACCCCTTTAGGGGGTCGTATGTCCCTTTCCCAGGTGTCACCTAAGACCATCTTGCATATCAGATATTTTCATTATGATTCTTAAAAGTAACAAACTTACAGTTAGGAAGTAGCAACAAAAAAAATTATGGTTGAGGGGTCACCACAGCATGAGGAACTGTATTAAGGGTCACAGCATTAAGAAGGTTGAGAACCACTCTTCTATTCCATTAATTGGCTTATATCCTAAGGAAATAAAACAAATACATCAAAATATGTCTTTATTATGAAATTATTCACAATAGGCAAGTCATAGGAACAACTTAAGCACCCACTGATGAATGAATAAAGGAAAAATATATAGGCATAGAGAGACAGGCAGATGGTGGTAGATAGATAGATAGATAGATAGATAGATAGATAGATAAACAGATAAGAACTGGAATATTATTCATTTTTAAAAGAAAGATAATCTTCCAATGGCAATAAGAATGTACTTGGAAAACACTATACTAAACTACATAACCAATCGCCAATACATACTGCATAGTTTCTCTTATACAGCGACTCTTTCTTTTTTATTTTATTTTATTTTATTTTACAATACCATTCAGTTCTACAACTCAGCCACGGGTTTCCCTGGTTCTCCCCCCTCCCGCCCCCCTCCCCTCCCCCCAGCCCACCCCCCATTCCTACCTCCTCCAGGGCAAAGCCTCACTATATAAGGTATATAGTGAGGTAACCCAGACTCAGAAAGACAAAAAAATGGTATGTACTCACACATAGGAGGATACTAGTGTGGAGCAAGGATGACTGAACTGCTACTCACATCACCAGGGAGGCTACCTGGAAAACAGGACCCCAAGAAAGACACGGGGATCACCCAATGACGAGGAAATGGATGAGATCTTCATGAACAGCCTGGACATAAGTGGGGGAAATGACAGGTGAGGGTCGAGGGAAAGAGGGACTCTTTCAAAAGCTGTGCTCTTAGAAGCAGAGTCAAATGCTGGCTTCCAGAAGATGGGGAATGGCAGAAATAAGCCCAAACTTTTAGTCAAGCAATATCAATACATTTAGAAGATCAAATGTAAGCCCAATGTCTTTAACTGAATACTATTACTTTGCATACTGGAAATATGCTAAGAGAATAGTGCCTGATGATTTTCAGCACACACACACACACACATACACACACACACATACACACACACACACACACACAGGTCAGTGCATATATTACTAAACTTTATTTTGGTGATAAAATCATCATTGGTAAAAATATTAGAACATAATATCACATACCTTAAATACACAGTTTATTTAGACTATACTGTACTAATGCATTAGCAAATGTCCAGCAGCCAAATTTGTGTCCATATTAATATATACTTTGATAGTGGAAGAACTGGATAGTATTGTCTATGTCCTCTTATTTTATACCGTAGTTAGTTTAATTACTGGAATTGGCTGGTAGCATTATAACCTGCATTTGTAACCCAAAATAAAGGTTAACAAATATTTAGTTTAAATCTGAACTTAATTTCATTAAAAACTCAGTATTCTCAAGTGAATCATGTGGGGGTTGGATAAGTTATAACTTGAATAGTTTTCCAGATTGCAAAGAACTGTATATTGTTTGTACTTACCTAAAGCTTTTTGAGTTTACTGCAATCCACTGCGAAAAGAAGTCTCTCCAAAGAAGGATAAAAACTGGACTAATCTATGGTTATAAAAACTTGTATTTACAAGGAAGTCCTATACTATATCAACTTATCAAAGCAAAATGTGTTTGAATGCCCAGTATTGAAAAACTAAGTCTTTTATTTCGCTTAGTATGAAAATAATATCAAGGAATAGTGATTGGTGTTATAAGAAATTAGCTAGTAAGATTTTTACAGCATAGTATATCACAGATAAGCTGATAACAATGGAATGAATGGCAAACACACACACACACACACACACACACACACACACACACACACACACATCACCAAAGCTTGAATTACCTCTCTACTTTCCCATTGCCAGGGCTGAACTCTCAGTGTTTTGGCTTGTTAAATTACAGAGAAATTGACTTGAAGTTTCTGACACAGTTGTAATGACATAATGTTAGAATTTTCTAGACCTAATCCACCTAGAAAATTCTAGAAATCTGTTTCTGTGAGAACCCCCCTTCCCCCCGGCCCCCAAAATTGACTCTGCATCAAACAAGGTGCTACTATTTGAATGTGTGTCCCACATGTGTTTGAGGCATGATCCTGGGATCCTAACAGTGTCAGGTGGAGAACCCTTTGTAAGAGGGGCCTAAAAAGAAGTCCTTCGGTTATGCAGCTGTGCCCTCAGATTTGATTATGCGCTCCTGACCTTAGCTAGTCTTTCTCATTTTTTCCCTGTGCCAGATGATACAAGGAGTTCTGCTTTTCTACCTGTACCTTTTCCTTGTCACGTGATGCTCCCATTGAAGGTATATAGCTATGGGGTCACTTAAACCAGACTGGAATTATTAAAGCCGTGAGGTAATAAAACTTTTCATTTATAAGATCATTATCTCTGGAATTAAGTAATTGCAGTATGAAATTGACTCATATGCCGGGGGAAGCAGCTGACTTTCTGGGCCCTGCTGGTTTCCATGACTGCAAAACCAGGCACTTACAAAAGCATCAAGGTGAGGACGCATCAGTGACCAGAAAGAGAAAGACCTTTTTCTCAAGTATTTCTGCAGTGCATCCTACATCTGAAGCTGAATGTCAATTCAGTAAAACCAAAGATAAATACACCAATAAGAGATTGTAATCAGGTAATTGTACCAGACAGTTATTTAAAAATGGGTATGTGTCTTTTATTACCTCCCCTATATAAATAGGTTTTTAGTGCTGATTGTCTAACTGGCTTCTCTTCCTTTTAGTGGAATAACAAAGTAACTATAAGTTCTTACACCTTTTGAAAAATTTGTCTATGAATATGGTTTAGGAAAAACAGTTAATTTTGACTTTACAATATGTTTGGCTGGAATCTCCAGCTCATCCCTGCTTAATCCAGCCATTCCTCCCTTTCCAAACCCCATCCTCTCAGAAAAACTGCCAATCCACAGCTCCTCCCCTGAGGCTGCTGGTTCCCTAATCCCTGCCCAAAGCTTTATAAGTGGGCACAAACCCAGCTTGTGGGGGACAGGTCCATACCTACAGGGTATTTAAATCCCCTCCTTTAGGAGGGCCATGAGATTTTTCCCCTGCCCCCTTCTCCTACCTAGCTCTCTGAGGGCTGGAGAGTCACCCAGGAATATTTTGCCCAAATAAACCTTGTCTTTTACCTTTAAATTTTTTTCATGTTCTTCATTTTTTAATTAAAAAAATTATTCTTTTTACATACCAACCACAGATTCCCCCTCTCATCCCTCCTCCCGCTCCTCCCTAAGCCTCCGCCTCCTCCCCCCACTCCCCACCCCTTCTATCCCCTCCTTCAAAAGGGTAAGCGGTCTTTTACTTTTTAATTCAGCTTGATCTAACTTATTGCATCTGTGGAGAAAACAACTATCAGGGTACAGAAAACCTATCACAAGAGTATCTTTAAATTGTATGTATATTTACTTCAATTATGTTGGACAACTATGAGGTTTTGTCAATACTTTCTAAAGCCATTGCTTTAGAAATCAGTAATATAGGCTAGATAGAAGAATCTGTGGGCAAAGTGCTTGCTCAGCAAATATGAGGACCTGAGTTCAGAGTTTCAAAACCCAAGTAAAAAGCCAAGCATAGTGGTCTATATATCTGCAATCTGAGTACTGGGAGGCAGAGACAGGATGATCCCAAAGGCCTGCTGACGGGCAGATCTATCCAATTGCTGAGATTCCAGTTCATTGAGAGACCATGTCTAAAAAAACAAAATAGAAATCCATATAAGGAAAAATATAATATCGTCTTTGCATCATAAACATGAACAACCACACACAAACATGCAGATATACACAACCCCTCACAAGAAACTTTAAATCAGTAATAGGTGTCGTAAGGAGCATATGGATTTAAAATAGTTTTAATTCCTTGTTTTTGGATATAAACACTTTTAAAATATATCACTTGTAAAAGACTTTAAAGTTACTCTGACACAGGAGACAAGTCTGGAGCACACAGTGTAATTTCCTCTGTGTTTGTAAGTTTCCCCCTCAGAATTCCAAAACAATGCCTTGATGTTAGGAATCTCCTCAAAAACTTGTTTCCTCCTCTTTAATAGTTCTTGCTTTATGATTTCCCACATGAACAATTATAACCACAGCACTTCTTCACTCTCTCTCCCCTCCATGTGTTCTCGTGTCCTCACAATTTATGATCTCTTTAATTATTATTGCTAAGTGTACATTCAGATGAATGTGGGTATATGCATACATACATATAAATATGTGCACATTTGAATGTATGAACTATCTGGCTTTTCTCCAATATTCATGTATCCATGATACCACTTGAGACTGAACAACCTGTGCAAGAGTTTGTCCCAGGGTACATCTGATGCTCCCCTTTTCAGCAGTCATTGGCCACCTGCAGCATTTGATCTAGGGGTATCTAAATTCTTTAGTTATCAAAGTAAACTGCTGCATTTAGACTCAACTTAATTTTTTTCATCTTTTATTTCCTTTGAAAGTATCTTTTTTAAACACTTCCTTGTAAATACACCATCATTTTGTGTGTTCTCAATAAGTCATGATTTTTGTCTAATATGTGATAATAATATCTTATTTTTTCCTTTATTTTTCCCCTTAGTTGATAGCTGCATCACAGAAATTTGAGAACAATGCTACTTTATTATTTTAAACAGAATAATTTAGTATATGGAATATGCTTAACCATAACACAACACATCCTAAAGGTTAAATTCTAGCTCCTAGTTTTATACCTTTAACTCTATTATTTGTTAAGTAGCTTTGATAGAGTTATTGTGTTTCACAGTTGCCCTACCTTGGTATTAATCATAAATTGAAGAATAAGCTAAGTATTGGAGCTGACTTATATGTAAGAGAAATATTAAATCATCTATAGGAGTCCCAACTCCAACTCCCAGCCAGAGCTTTCTCTTAGTCTCTGCAATTATTGCTGATCTCTAGACCATCGCTAGAGAGCATGAAAAAGCAATGAACTGCATGAAGCTATGTGACTATAATTCAATACCATTTTGGGAGACTAGGCAAATATTGAGCAATAGCACATCTCTAAAACTAGTTCAAGTAAAGGAACATCAAGGCATGGGGGTCAGGGATTAAAGAATCTGAAGAACACTCAGGGCATGGTGTAGGCAAAACAAAAGTAACTTACTAGACATGTATTTCTGACATGAAATCCCATAATCGCAAATCTCATACTTGGCATCAAGTACCAGGATAATCACTTTAAATTCTGTTATTATGTTTCATTCTTTTTTTTACCAATTACAATATTTTAGAAACTATATCCCAAGTATCAGAAAATATGTACCTAGTGCTATAAAACTGTCACCCACATGCAGAGGTCCTAGTTCAGTTCCACGCAGGCTCCCCAGCTGTCAGTCCAGTGTCTGTGTGACCCCACAAGTTTGGGCTTCCCCATCATGATCTTGATCCCTCTTGCTCCTGTAATCCCTCTTCCCTCTCTTCGACTGTGCTCCTGGAGCTCAGCCTGGTGCTTGGATGTGGGTCTCCGCATCTGTTTTCATCAGTTACTCAAGGAAGGTTCTATGATGACAGTTAGGGTAGTCACCAATCTGAATACAGGGGAAGGCCAGTTCATGAGAGGCTTTACCCTGTCTGATGAGTGAATGGGGTGGGGTGGGGGAGGTAGAGGGAGCAGGAGGAAGGGAAGGAGGAGGGACTGTGGTTTGTATGTAAAATGAATAAAAAAACAAATTTTAAAAAAAATCTTATAAAAAATCAAAGTGAGAAGAACCTGCTTATTTTCATTAGATGCAATGTTCTCACAGTTATTCTCTTACAAAAGACTATAAAATAGTAAGTCAAGAACTATAACAAAATTAGAAGCAGTGGCAGAGAAAACTTACAATTTAAAAACTGGTATATACTATCAAAAAACAAATATTCTCCTAAATGTTGCATAAATTCTTCAAATATGGAAGGAGTTCAAACCATCTCTAACATAGTTCCTTTTTTTACTTTAAAAATGTAGTCTTTTAAGTTAAATGTCCATGTATGAATATGTGCATTGAGAGGGCATGTGGTTAGAGATAGCACATCTGTCCAGATCTGGAGTTACAGACTTTTAATATACAGCTACCTGATGTGGATGCTAGAGGTCAAACTCTGGTGCTCCGCAAGAGCTGAATGTTCTTAACTGCTGAGCCATCTCTCCAATCCCAGGTACTTATTTTTCTAACCTTTCTCCAAACCTGTTATTCAACTCTTTCTTGGCTTCATGTTTCCTATTAGCTGTGATTTTGGTAATATGAAATATATGTTAACCAGGCTTTGTTCTTCACCAATTCTAAGGAATTTTGACAAACCTTGCTTGGAAATAGTCTATTCTATATTTTGACGTTGGTGACAGACTTAATAAACTGCATGGAAAAAAAAAACAACCAAAATTGAGTAGATACTATAGATTCAAAGTTTTTCATAAAATGTCCTAGCATGAGTCTATGACAAAAAGACTAAGCTGTTTATCTCATGATTTTTCTCTGAATTCAATTCTTGTCAGAACTTGTAAATCATGTAGGATACAGACAGTGTTTAAACACTTAGTGACTCAAGATCTATGATTTTCAAACATATATATATATATATATATATATATATATATATATATATAAATTGTGGTGCTAATTTCAATATGAATGAAGTTATAAACAGCATTTAAGATTTCACTCCATTCTCAAGAATCTCTCTGTGATGATGTGGTGCTGTTGTAGCTTTTAATAGTTGTGAAATAAGGCAAGGAGTTCCATGGTCTGCCAGAGAGGTGAATAGTCTCACTTTAGACAAAAATGAACTAATAGTATAACACAGGACAGCAGCCCTCTTTAATAAAGATTAAAAAAGTCAGCAACAAATGAGTCAGACATCAAGGCCTGTAAGATCACAGAACATTTACTCTATGAGAAGTTTAGTATATGGAATAATTATAATACCTAGCAACATCTCCTAGGGCAGTTGGTGTTCACTCAAACACAGCTCCTCTTTATCAAAACAAAACAAAACAAAACAAAACAAAACAAGACTGTTGCAACTTAGGGCCACTGACAGATATTATGTGGACATTTAATACTCAAAATTGTATGTGTTAAATTCCATTATTATGCCTCTTTTATAGATAAAACACAGAGGTCGGAAAGATAAAGCAAAGAAAATGGTAGAACAAAACTTTCTAGTTTTGTTTCAGAGTTCTAAATCACTCAATAATTCTCTGTGAACTAGGCCTTCATGGATGCAAGACCCACATGAATGTGAGGACTACATAGATAATAGACCCTGAGGGTATCTAGATTGTCATGGGTACTAGGCCCTGAGAGACACTAGGTCGATCCAAGTATTGGACACTGACAGACACTAAGCTGACATGGGTACTAGACCCGAGGGATACTAGGTTGACATGAATACTGGATCTGCACAGACAGTAAGATGACAGATACTAGGCTGACATGGATCAGGCTAGCTAGCTAGAGATGGATTGTGATATGAAATGTGGAAGAATATACAGACACTGCTGAATGGAAAAGCTGCTGCAAAGTCTTCATGGGCCACTGATACACTGCAGACAGTGAGTAATCATACGGATCCAAGAGCTTTGTTATCCATAAAGGCATTAAATATAGTTCTTCCCATTTGAAAGAAAAATAAAGGAAGCATAAATCTGTTATTGCAAGAATTGTGTCTTTTGTTTATTTAGTCAATGTCCTATAAAGCAGCATTGTTTTTATATTTTGTTGGATTTTTGTTTTGGTTTTTGAAATTCAAATAATTTCCAATAATATGCTCTATTTGTACAGCCTTGGCTGTTCTGGAACTAGCTCTGTAGACCATGCTGATCTCAAACTCACAGAGAGCCCTCTGCCTCTGTCTCCCAAGTGTTGAGATTAAGGGCATGCACCAGCACCACCCAGCTTTGCTTTTATATTTTATGTCAGAAAATTAATGAATTAATAAAGCCTGGATTATTTGAGGTTGTTAGATACTTTGTGTGATACAAGATTGACTGGGATTAAGTCATACACTCATGAAAATCTTTCTTGGTTATTGAGACTGCTTTCTAAACTCCATAAAATGAGAATCATAATAATCAATCACCTGTAAGATGGTTAAAAAAAAAAACAAAGTTTGTAGTTAAGGAAAAATTACAAAGTGTAAGATTATTCCAAAGAGCAGAGGAATTTTTCAGTTTTAGTGAGATGACTATGAAGACCTGTTTAAAAATCACTAGCCCATTCATGGAATGAAAGAGTTTGTGGTTCAACTCAATTCTCTATCTAATTACATTAAACAATCCCTCATCCAATGCACTATTTCTTTAACATTATAGCAATAGCTTCTTTCAAACTCCAGGAGAGTGCAGTATTACAGAAAACAACAAAATTTCAAGGTCATCTTAGATTTAGTGAAGGCAGAGCCCAGATCTTCAGATTTCAAATCCAATATAGTTCTAGTTAACTGCAAGTGAGTGGATAATGTCAAATAATATTAGGCAAGCTTGGCAGCTGCTGTTGAAGAATGCCGGTTTGAATCTAAAGTACCTGACTGTGCATCTTTGCTTTATAATTTACTAGTTCTGTGACCTCAAGAAAGTTACTTAGCCTCTCGGGCCTCTGTTTTCTAATCTGGTAAATGAGAAAGCAGTTGTGCATACTTCAGATGGCTAAGGTACAGCCCAACAATACTAATACATGGGAAGTCCTTTCAAGAATCTGACATGCATCATCCATTAAACAAAGGTGAGAGAATATTGAAAACTGCTTGTAATTTGAGCATGTGCCTCAATAGTCCCTTTAACCATTCAAATTTTCATCAAATGGCAACAGATACCAATATTCAAATTAGAATTAACATCTACAACTCATGTTTCAAGCCAGAATAGAAAACGTCATAGCATCTTACACAACCTCAAAAACTGAAAAACTCACATGCAAACAACTTTGTGTGTGTAGTGTGTATTAAGTCAAGTTAATGCAGGTTCACAGGTCAGTGTGTGTGTATGTGTGTTTGTGTGTGTGTGTGTGTGTGTGTGTGTGTGTGTGTGAATTAAATCAAGTTAATGCAGGTTCACAGGTCAATGTGTGGGGGGGTGTACGTTTGTGTGTGTGTGTGTGTGTGTGTGTGTGTGTGTCTGTATGTAGGTCAGAAGGCAACTGTGTGTGTGTATGTGTGTGTATGTGTGTTTGTGTGTGTGTGTATGTAGATCAGAAGGCAACTGTGTGTGTGTATGTGTATGTATGTGTGTGTGTGTTGTGTAGGTCAGAGGACAACCTTGAAGGTGCTTTGTCAGATTCTCTCTACAATTACTTTATTAATTAATTTATTTGTTTGTTTGTTTGTTTATTGAGCTGTTTTCTCATTGGCCTAGAACTCACTAGTAATTTAGGATGGTTGGTCAAATAGTTCCAGATTCCTGAATCTGCCTCCCCACACTGACTATATAAACATATTCCATCATGCTCAATGTTTTTGACATGGGTTCTGGGGATGGAATTCATGTCCTTGTGGTTGCAAGGCAAGCGCTCTACCAGCTGAACTGTCTTCTTAGCCCCCTTTGATTGACTCAGAGAGACCAGAGGATGATGTAACACACGTCCTTAGCACTTGTGTTCCTGTCTAAATAAAACTGTTGGATAGAGGATAAGAATGAAAGGAGGAAGGAGCACCTTGAAGGTGGAAAGTCAAGACATTTGATAGCAGCAATGACTTTGAAAAGAATGGATATGACAATCAGAAAATGAATGAGCCACTCGACATCCTAAATACTTGTGTAAGACAGCCCGTTGGTATGCAGCACATTAGCCTTTCCTCAAGAAAAAAGGAAGTTGGAACTTTCTTCTCTTTTATAGACTACAGAAACAAAAGGAACAAAAACAGTGAGAATTTAAACACTTGGACACTGGTTGGATGAAAAGTCTCTCTGTAGATAGCCATTCTTTCAGCAGACATTGATTGAGGTTTATGCCAGGCCCTGTGCTGGCAGCAGGAAGAGGACTTGAGTAAATAGATTTGGGGACATATAAATCACAGGTTTCACTGATCAGACTAGACAATAAAGGACCCTTTTTATAATCCCTGCAGAATATTTTGTGCTCTACAGGAATACACTTGTGTCCAACTCAAGTCCTTTGACTCCTCCAGAAGACGTTCTAAAAATCCCACATCCTTGTTGTTTTGCTGAGAAAGCTGGGGCAGTTAAATGGTTCCTAATTTTTTTTTTCTCTTCAGCACAGCCCATGTTAAATAGAATGCAATTGAAAATTGCAACATGGCAAGCTGATAACAGACACTCTTCATAGGCTCTCCCTCACCACTTTCAGCATCCCTAAGGCACTCCTGAAGAGCCCTCATCTCCAAAGTATGCATCTGAAGAACACTGGGCCTGTGAAAAATGCTTCTCATCCCATTTGTTAGTCAGTATAATTCTGAGATGCTCCATCTTAAGTACTTGTGGACAGAAAGCCTAAGCGAAAAGCCTTTACTAAGCAGAATCACCAGTTTAAAGCACGCTTTTCTTCAAAACCTAACAAAAGAAAATGCCTGCACAGTTCTCACAACAGCCTAGTGAACACATGCCTATAACCCTTGCAACCAAATATCATCTATCACTAACAGTATTATATACCTAAATTCAAATATTTAATGCTAATTTATAAAAACTAGCATTTGCCAAAGTATAAAGTCTTTAGCAAATACTCATATGAGAAACTAGTTAAAGTTTCACTTAAAAATTCAATTTGTCAAATTCTTAAATTATAAATATTGCCATCATTTCGATTATATTTGTCAGTATTTCTAATGTTATCAGCAAAATTTAAGATGCATACATACATGTATGTGTTTGCTGATCTATGCATGAAAGCAAGTTCTGTTGAGCACACTTTACCAGCATGCATCATATAACGATATATATCAATTCAGTGTTTTGTCCTGACAGCTCTGGCTGTTTTCTTTTTTTCTGTGCCTCTGTTCTTTCTGCCTCCTTTAAATACACACCATTGAGAAGAAGTGAAGCTATCAGAATACCCACTTTATATTAGCACTCGGAGTGCACAGCAGAGTTGAATAAAGAAATTGGCAAAGGATAAGACCTTGACAGGGTTTTTTCTGTTCTTTGCTATTTTTCCTGGGCACATGCAGATGGCTGTTTAAGAATGGGTACAGTGTTCCGTCTGAGGTTTGCCAACAATGTAGACTTAGAAGGTAGAATAAAGAAAGTCATCAATGAGCACAGTAATGGCAGGAAATGATTCAAAAGAGGACTCTGTGTGGCACACAGGAATATCCCACAAACCTGAAAGAAACTTGAGTAATCATTAATTATAAAATGTACGTTTGCAATTTTGGCAGACTGTACAGAACTTTAAAAAATAAGAGCTGCAGAATGTAGTGGTCTACCAGCTCTTCGAAGTGAATCTTTGTAGCTAGGATACTATTAATCCATTTATTTTCATTTGTAACATCAACAAATATTTATAGCATGCTAATGATGTGCCAGACTCCATACTAGGAACAGAGATAAAATACTGGGCACGACAGCTTTGGTTAGCTTCACACAGAAATCCCGTCCAAGCAAAATAGACATTCAGTTAAATATACAAATCTAATTAAGAATGATGAGTCCCATAATGTATTTTCTCTGGAGAGCTATATGGTAAAGGGAAGAGACCACAAGCTGTGGAATCACAGATAATTGCTTTCAGAATCCTCACGTGTAATCACTCTATTTTTTGTTATTTTGGAGTGTCTGTAAGAAACTGCTTTGCTAACTGTACAGTTTCATCCTCAAATGTCCAATGAAATGGTGAATAGTCACTTTGGCAATATTTGTATTTCATATCTTCAGTCCTAAATTTTCAATGATAAAAACAGGACTAGTGAGGATTTCTTGTCTATCTGAATTCTTCATAAAGAACTTTGCAAGCCATTCGAAAGTCATTATGCAGTTATGGTGAATGCTTTGATTCTATATGAGTGTGTGTGTGTGTGTGTGTGTGTGTGTGTGTGTTACTATTACAACACAATTAATTTATTATTATGTCTTCATTTAATACCTCCTAAAAGTAAGGATAAATTAACTTATAAAAAGAAAGACAAAACCCAGAGCTGATTCCCAATGTTTAGAGATAGTACCATATGCTATATAACTTTTTATTAACTTGCCTACTGGCTACAATTTATCAACCTCAAAATCAGTAAGTTCAGAATTTTTAGATAATTTGCTGATGGAAGGGACAAAAGTATCTTTTCATCAGTCAGCACAAGGTCCAGGACTGGTACCTCTATGACAAAAGACGTACTAACAAGTTGAGGGCTCATCAAAATTTCACCTGATTGAAGGCTTTCAAATGTGAGGATGGGAAGACTCAGGGAAAACTGAGTTTTATGCCAAAGTTGATTGAATATTGGAGAGTTACAAAGTTGTGTGTCCTACAGGTAATTACCTGTAGAAAACACAGCCAAACTTTTGTTTGCTCATATTCCTTTGGATTTCTTGGTGCTTTAGACAGGGTACGTATGGAAAAACAGTCTTATGATACACTTTCATGCAAGGTGGGTCAGACACTTATGCTCAGAAGAGAAAGGCAAGACTAAGAGTTACCCTGCTTTTGAACTCTCTCAGTTGCCAGGTACCATATTTTGTGAGGTCATGATCTGAGGATCTAGACTAACCTGCACAAAAAAAATAGGTCATTTACTGCCTTCTTGAAAAATTGTTGTTGTTTCTATATAAAGACAAGAGGTAAATGGAGAAGACAGAAAATGGTGTCTTACAAGGAGCTCTTGCTCTGGTACTGGTGAAGGATTTGAACCCCTACTCTGGATTACCAGTAAGACAATCTCATCCAAGTCAGCCAACAATCCGAGTCTTGTTTTCCATGTGTATGTGTCTGTGACTGTGTGTTGTGTAGGCATTTTCAAGTGCACATATGGGTATTTGTATGTGTGTGTGTGTGTGTTATGTACGGGTGCATATGTGTGTGTGGAAGCCTGAGTACAGCCTTGGGTCTTGTTCCTCAAGTACCTCACATTTTTTTTGAGACAGGGTCTCTCATAGGCCTGGAATTCAACAATTATGCAAGGTTTGATGGCCGGCATGGCCAAGGGGTCTGCCTGTCTCTGCTTATCCATCTTTGAGGTTACCATCATCTGCCATCATGCCTAGCTTTTACATAAGATCAGAAGATCAAACTATGATTTGATGACTGTTTGGCAAGCATTTTTCTAGTTGTGCCATCTTCTAGACCATACTTTTAGCTTTTGTATAATTATGTTTATATATAGATAATATATATTTTATGTATATAAATAGTGTTATTTTAATTGAAGATTATAACCTATATTGTGTATAGGATAGATGATGAATCAATAGATAAATAGATGATTGATAGATAAATAAATAGATAGATAGATAGATAGATAGATAGATAGATAGATAGATAGATAGATTGATGATATATGGATAGAGAAATAAAGAGACAGGCAAATTTCTCCTGAAATGATTTAATATTTTAAGTCATTGCATATGGAAACTTTACAAAATATAACTGTAAAAAATTATGGCACCTACTATATTTTATTATCTGTTTTCAAACTTCATGTTTGAACTTCATGTTCTATGAAAGCTATTATTAAATAACAACCTCTTCCAGAATATATATCATTTTAAGTGTGAGATATTTTGGATAATTTTATTCTGTAACAGAAAAAATGCATTAGAGCATCAGTTGAAAATGAGCATGACTCAGAGATAAGTTTACTGTCATTATAATCTAATTAAATGTCTTCCTATGTAATATATGGTAAAGAGATTAACAATGCATTTGTTACTTCAATATTGTATAATTTTTATATAATAACATAGGACATTTTTGTAGTCTAATTTGTCAAAGCAAGATGACACTCCACTACATTCCAGAAACTTGAGTAATCAAAAACAAAAATGAATTTACAGTACATATGAATAGTCAATATTCAATAGTCAAATGTAATTCATTTTGAGGAAATTGAGACAATTTATATTGTCACTATCTTAAGATTGACTGATATTAATTATAATCATATAATTATACATAATTAATGCAATTTTAAGCACTATTATATGAGATGAAATATTATGAGTCTATTGAGATTCTCTGAATTAAAAGAATAAACTTTTCAATATCAGAAGTACAGTCAAACACAAAACTTTGGCTTTTATAACCCAAATAGTCAGAGGGAAGAGTTTAAATTTAAGTTCCAAGGTAATCAAGCTTATAATCTTAAACAATAGAGTAAGAAATATGTCAAATGTCATAGTGGTGTAAAAATGGCTCTTCTGTGTTAGGCAAGAGATTCTGTTAGAAGAGTTTGCTGTGGGGTCTTTCAGATATTAAATGCATTTGAAATAATCATCTTCAGTGCATCCCACTGATGGGCTAAGTGAAATGGCCTACTCAGAGCTAATGTTTCCTTAAATCACCTCATATTTTAACCAACCTCATATAAGGAACTGATAGAAGGAAAGACAGTTAAAACATAAAATGATTCAAATTAAATGTCTCCCATTTGGACAAAAATAGCTTTATGCTCATAGTAGCTGGATTGCTATTGCTCATTCTCTTCCTCTCCCAAAAATGAATTTACCATATCCTGTAGAAGAGAAAATGTTCCATAGAAAGATAATATTTAGTTATATCTTTAGATACTCACCTTCATTTCCCCTAGAGAATCATACACAATAGTATGAGAACTTTATTTTACTGTCATATTTTCAGTAACATTGGAAATAAGCAAATAACTAAATTAATCACATTTAAAAGACTAATAATCATAATCACATTATAATCGAAACTGCAAAAAGACAATTTGAATTTAAAAGTATAAATAAAGGAGGTAGATACCTAAATGAAATTGACATGTAAACCAAGGTCAACTTGTGAAATTCTTTTGCTACAAAGGTGAAAATTATTTCAGGAACATAGAGACTTATTTATTTTCTGAACTCAACCATAGAAATGGAATTCCACGGCTTTCAGTGCAGGAAATGGAACTTGCCGTTGTTTAAAATAAAACTTGCTAGGTCTATGATTCTGTGAATTTGCCACAGACTCTGACAAAATGAAAACACAAAGGAAGTATCATAATATTAATAGTGTTAAACAAGGCTGGGAAAACTTTAATGGGAAATCCATCATTAGAAATCTGAGCATCGTTAATTAAAATATCTAAAATATAGCTCATCTGAATCTTGCACCAGGTTATTTCTACATTGCCATCATGATTCCTTGAAATGACTTTGAAACACAATCACAAATTTCATAAATATATTAGCATTGAATTATAGCAGAGTTTATTATTATGAGTATTGAAATGTACCTTGAGTCAAGTGGTATTCCTTAAAACTCAACCTCTAATGTAAGTCTTATGAATAATAAGTCTATATGGAAAGCATTTAATTTTTGTCCTCAAATCAGCAGTTCTATAGCATTATTCCATTTCTCATAATGATAAACCAGGAAAATATTAATGAAGAAGCAATAAATGATACTTTTATGAAACTAGAACCCTTTTATTTCTCAGTTGTAAGTATATCACTCTACGCTGTATGTGAATATGTGTAGTCTCCATAGGCTCATATATTTGAATATTTAGTCATTAGGGAATGGCACTACTTGGCAAAGATTAAGAGGTGTGGTCTTGTTAGAGGAAGTGTGTCACTGAGAGTGGAAATTGGGGTTTCAAAAGCTCAGGCCAAGGCCACTGTCTTTCTCTTCCTGCTGCCTGTAGATCCAGATGTAGAACTTTCAAGCTACTTCTCCAGCACCATGTCTGCCTGCTTAATACCATACTTTCTGCCATAATAATAATAGACTAAATGTATGAAACTATTAGCAAGCCCCAATTAAATGCTTCCTTTTACAAAAATTGATCATGGTGTCACTTCTTAGCCATAGAACACTGGCTAAGACAAAACTGGAAAAAGGTCATTTCTGAATCTACAAACTTGCTATGTCGCACTACAGAGTAAAAATAAATGTTCCGGGTGGTGGTGGTGCACGCCTTTAATCCCAGCACGCAGGAGGCAGAGGCAGGTGGATCTCTGTCAGTTAGAGGCCAGCC
This sequence comes from Peromyscus attwateri, assembly GCA_902168425.1. NCBI lineage: Eukaryota > Metazoa > Chordata > Mammalia > Rodentia > Cricetidae > Peromyscus > Peromyscus attwateri. The sequence goes on from CABHPP010000973.1 coordinate 17,171, forward strand.
TGATCTACAAACTGAGTTCCAAGGCAGCCAGTGCAGTTATACAGAGAAACTCTGTCTTGAAACAAACAAAAAACAAAAAACAAAAAAAGAAGAAGAAAAGAAAAAGAAATTTGCAGATGTGTTTAAATTGAGGGTTTTCAGGTGAGGATATTATTATGGATTAGCCCATACAATCACCAAGGTTTTAAAGGAAGGGAGAGTCAGAACCAAAATAACAACATAGAGAAAAGATTTTCTGACATGGAAAATGATGGATTGGGAACATGAGCCAAGGAATACAGCTGGCATGTAGATCTAGAAAAAGGCAAAATACCAGAAATCTAGAAGAAACACAAACTGCCAACAGTTCAACTTTAACCCATTGAAGACTTTAGACTTTTATCAACTTATCAGTGTATTCCTTCCTTCCTTCCTTCTTTCCTTCCTTCCTTCCTTCCTTCCTTCCTTCCTTCCTTCCTTCCTTTCTCTGTCTCTCTCTCTCTGTCTCTCTCTCTCTGTCTCTCTGTC